>OY731403.1:88967330-89097605 GCA_963425845.1 Sphenostylis stenocarpa | reverse complement strand
ACTAAAAATTGATAAACTTTGATAGAAATTTGTGGTCTTTGGGAGACGACCTAGGAAAGCTTCCTAGTACTACATTTATCTATTTTAATTATTTGACCGAGTACGACATCGATCAGTTTACTTGGACATTTTTCCTAACATTGAAAAGTGATGCTTTTAAGGTCTTTAGGAAGTTTGCCAAGAAAATTCAAAATGAGAAAGACTTAAGAATCAAAGTGTTAAGGAGTGATCATGGAGGGGAATTCCAAAATGAATCTTTTGAAAATTATTGTGAAGAAAATGGATTTTTGCATAATTTTTCTGCACCTAGAACTCCCCAACAAAATGGTGTTGTAGAAAGGAAAAATAGGTCATTAGAAGAACTTGCTAGAACCATGTTAAATGAATCAAATGCTTCTAAATACTTTTGGGCTGATGTTGTAAGTACTGCATGTTATGTATTAAATAGAATGCTTATTAGGCCCATCATAAAATTAACTCCTTATGAATTGCTAAATGGAAAAAAAGCCTAATATATCTCATTTAAAAATATTTGGTTGTAAATGCTTTGTATTAAATAATGGTAGAGATAACTTAGGAAAATTTGATTCAAAAGCCGATGAGACTATCTTCTTAGGTTATTCACTTACTAGCAAATCTTATAGGGTATTCAATAAAAGAACTCTGAATATTGAAGAATCTGTGCATGTTACAATTGATGAAGTTGTATACCTTGAGGAAAATCCTCTTGAGTCAAGAAAAGACTTTGCAGGAAATGATGAATATGATGATGAGTACTATGAAGAATACTTAAGGTAAGCAGGTGAACAAAAGTATTTGAATGAACCATCTCATTCAAATGAGTTAGCTAAAGAATGGAAATCACCAAGGGTACTTTCTATTAACAATATAATTGGTGATATCTCAAAAGGAGTAAGTACTAGAAATATGAATAATTTTTTTATGTCTATAGCTTTTGTTTCACAGATTGAACCCAAAAATATTGAGGAAGCACTTAAAGATGATCAATGGTGCATTGCAATGTAAGAAAAACTAAATCAATTTTAGAGAAACTAAGTCTGGGAATTAATTCCAAGAAAATAATCCCATAAAGTAATTGGAACAAAATGGGTATTTAAAAACAAACTTGATGAAGATGAAAATATAACAAAGAACAAAGCTAGACTTGTTGTCAAAGGATACTGTCAAGAGGAAGGTATTAATTATGATGAAACTTATGCTCATGTTGCCAGGTTAGAACTTCTTGCTTATGCTTCATTGATGAAATTTAAACTATATCAAATGGATGTTAAAAGTGCCAGGTTGAGAAAATCGATTATTTTGGGTAATAATCGATTATCTTGTGTCTAATACATGTTAAGTTTCTCAAACTCTCTGGAATAATCGATTATTTTGGGTAATAATCGATTATTGAAGCTTCAATATGTAATTCATGAAAAATCTTTCTATAATAATCGATTATTTAGGCTAATAATCAATTATCTGTAATTCAATGTCCAAATTCAACAATTTCTCTCTAGGATAATCGATTATCTCAAGTGATGATCGATTATCCATGCATATTATGAAGAAATAATCAATTATTAGGGGTTGATAATCGATTATTCTGCGTCATTGGAGACAAACTAGCCATTGGTAACGACTCTTTTTGCTTTAATTCTTGTGAAACTAGTCATTTATAGCCATTGAAGGTATTTCCTATATATAGGAAGACTCAAAATCGAATCAAAACACTTCCAAGCTTCTCTTCAAGAGTTTTGCATCAATTCTAAAGTTTGTTCTTGTTTTTTTTGTCTCCCTCAAAGCTTTTGTTTCTCTCGAAACCTTCATATCTTTCACTTTTCCTGTCTTTAATTCACTCTAAATGGCTTCATCTTCCCGGAGAAAGATCTCGACAAGGAGAAGATCTACTCCTACATCTCATCCCCACCCTAATTCTCTTGAAGGGTGGATCTCGGATGATGAAGGAAGACATGAATATCTAAATTTCTGGAAAGAAAGGGGTATTATTACTCCTAAGTTTCTTATTGGATATCATTTTGTTGATAGGGGATTCAATTTCCCAAATCTCCTTGAACAACAAGGAGTTCTGCCCTCATTAAAATGCAGGGTACCTATTATCCTGGTTAGGAGTATTCTAATCTCGATTAAAATATAGAGATAATGTTGCCACTTCCAGAGTAAAAGGGGTCACCATCATTCTTGATGATGACATTTGGGAGAATGTTGCTCATTTTCCTATTAGAGATGATGTTGTCAACGTTCTTGCTGATCTGGAAGAATTCAACAGAATTTTGGCTTATCATTTGTTCCTCCGCAATCCTGCCATGGAGATTGGCAGACAACTTTTGGCTAGTCCTTTAAAGAAGGAGGAATGTCTGCTCCTACATCTCATTGTATGGATTTTATGCCCTCGGGCCACAAATCACGCTCAATGCTCTTTTTCTGATCTTCGCATTATATATGCGATCATGAATAATGAGTTTATTGATTGACCTAGCCTTATCACTTTGACGATGTTAAAAGCCAAGTGTCATCCTACATTTCAGATTCCCTATGCGCTTCTCATATCCCGCATCTTAGAATATAAGGGAGTGAATCTTGAAGGTGAACAACTTAAGGTTCTCTAAGGCTCTCTGCAAAATAACAATCCTTTTTCATACAAAAGTTAAGAGTTGTGATTGCTAGAGGACTTTGTGTAAGGAATAAAAAGGGACTTTTGAAAACCTAGTGTGGGCTAGAAGTGATAAGAATCACTGAGTGGGTTTCTTGGTGGATTGTGTGTTGTGCCATCTCTGGGAAAAGCTATTGTTCATCCTTTGTGGATTCAAAGGATGTGTTCATCTCTTTTGTGATTCAAGAGAGGTGTTTTCTATTCCTTATATTTTTCAATTTGTAATCTGTTGTAAACTGTGATTATAGTGACAGTGTTAATCCTCTTTTAGAATGATTAACAACTGGACGTAGGGTCTTTTGATCTGAACTAGTATAAAACACTTGTGCAATCTTCTTATCCTTTATCTCTTTAGTTTACAAACATTTTAGTTGGTGAAATTTGGGGAAAATTTTCAAAACCCTAATTTTTTATAAGAAACCAATTCACCCCCCCTCTTGGTTTTTGTCCCTAAACGCGAACATTCCGCTGCACGATTCTAACAAGTGGTATCAGAGCTTGCCATCCAGAGTGTCCAGATGACCGTCCAGAGTGTCCAAACGACCATCCATGATGACCAGACGACCATCCACCCTAATTTTGAGCCCTGAACGACCATCCATGATGACCAGACGGTCGTCCACCCTAATTTTGAGCCATGGACGGTCGTCCATGATGTCCAGACAGTTGTCCACCCTCCCAGGCTTGCTCCCCTATAAATAGGAGCCTCATTTCATGTTTTTTCACACATCTCTCCACTCCTACACTCACTAGGAAGCCTTTTGGTACTTTAGAGTGACTCTGAGCATTATTCTAGAGTTTGAGTGAGCTTTCCGATTTTTCTTTAAGGTAGAAATCGGTTAAGGAAGTCTCCTTTTGAGACGTTCGACCCTCAGTAGGGTGGTACTCTTATTTTTTATTCGAGGGAGGAGTGACTGTAGAGTGCAGGCATTGCCAAAAAGCGTCATCAAGTTCGAGATTTATAAAAGCTCGCTTCGGAGGTTCTTTTTCATATCTCTTATCTTTTACTGCTTTCCTTTTACAGCTTTCCTTGTATGCATTAGATATTAGGATCATGTTGACATTTAAATTCTGTCAGTAGATCAAATAATAGGGTAAAAGCATAGTTTCTTTAAGTATTTATTTTCTAAACTAGTCCATCATAGGGAACTCGAAAGGGGCGTTGTGGGGTGCTAACACCTTCCCCACACGTAACTAACTCCCTTACCCGACTCTGGTTGTAATGGCCAAAGTTGGTTTTTTTCTAAAACCAATGCCTTCTTTTTTTACCTTTTTTAGTGTTTAAGGTTAAAACACTAGTGGCGACTCCTCGAACCCTTTTTGAAACCTCGCCTTTAGGTCCAGCCCGATTATCGGATAACCTAAAGGCGTTGAACCACTTCTTTCAAAAAATGCGAGTCAATCAAAACCATCACATCGCTTCGGCCGCCTCTTCTGATGGCGGCGACAGATGGCGACTCCGCTAGGGAAGCTAGAGAGTTGATCCCATTTAGTGATGAACTAGTTTAATAAATAAAAAACTAGAAGTTACTCTTTTACCCTTCCTTGCTTTTATAACATGTTTTATTCCATGGCTTTAATAATTGTTGTATTGTTATTTTCTGCAATTGTTTGAAATAAATTGTACACAAACTTTTGCACACAACAGTCTCTCTATACCCAGGGGCAAGAGTGAATACACAAGGGAGTGAGTGGCAGGTATGACCGACCATGGTAATGGCCTTAGTGCCAGCAAGTCGTTGTCAGAAACCACCACTCAAGGTGATAACCTTCTTCTCTTTGTCTAAGAACGTCGACAAGGCCTTTTTGCCATGCATGGTTCAAAGACTGAGAGATTGAAGGGTCCCTATAATGGGGGCACCTTGGAGACTTGGCCTTGGTGAGAACAGTTAGAACCTACCTTTACCAATGCACTTTTCTGCAGGAAAACCCTACCTCGTGAATAAAAATGTCACTCTGTTCGCGGATGAGTGAATTGCATGTGCATTTGTTTGTTGCATAGCATAATCATACAACAGCAAAAATAAATAAAGTAAAATCTCAAAAACCTTTTCATAATAAACACCCTTATCTCGGACAGTCTACATTTTAGCTAGCCTGGTTTCAAGTTCTTTGTAAGCTAAGTAGCCACGTGGACCGACAGAAGAGATACAAGATTCTAAAACCATTCTTTCCAATAAACCAACTTTATCTCAGACAGTCATCATTTTAGCTAGCCTGGTTTCAGGTTTTTTGTAAGTTAAGTAGCCACGTTGACCTACAGAAGAGATAAAGGGGTCACAAAACGAATAAAAAATAAAGTAATGAAATTTAATAAAACGATTTTGACAAAGTCAAATCATTCATGTCGCATCACTTCATAAGTGGTAAAACCAAGAGAGAAAATAAATGCAAAAGAAAGGTATGCATAAACACCATTTTAATAGAAATCTCTCATGCATAAATGCATTCATGCTAGGGAACACTAGATATCCTTAAGACAAGGGCAAAAGAGACCCAAATGCGTTAGTGACCTTCACGACAAGGAAGGGATAAATGTACTAAGGTGTGATGGTAACCTCCATTATACTTGTCAAATTTGTGATAAGGAAGGAACCATTACACCAAGGTGGGTATGATACCCCACAAAGCGTAAGCTTTAAGGAGGATACCTAAGTCATTGTCTTAAGGCATATCCATCCCATAAACCCTTCCTTTTAAACAATAAAATTCTTTTTGTATTCTAGAAAGCCGCTGGTATTCTTCATGCCCTATCCACATACAAAAAACACAAAATCCCAAACATTATCATACATCATGTTAGAAAATAAAACATGATAATGTTTAGGAAAAAACAAACACCTGCATGCATGCATCCACCAAACTTCATCCTCATAACATGCATCTAGTAATAGGTAGTTAAAGAAAGTGGACATTCCTCAATATCGTGTAAAGAGGATAGAACATTTACATGCCATGCACGGGAAGTCAAAAAAAGATAATACACAAAAATTTTAACCTGCCTATGGTTTCCTTTAGGCTTTTCGCTTTTAAAAATGTGCTTCGAAGCATTGCATTGAGGAATGTACACTTTCTGAATAAAATGTATAGAGATTGTCCTTTTTGTCATCTCCTTGACTGTTTATTGCATTCATAATTTGCATACATTCATATATTCATCCTCACTTTAATAATAATAAAATAATAAAAAGAAAGGATTAGTTGACATGCTTTCCACGAATCGGAATAAGATGAAGAGCAAACCTTTCATCGTCAAGTTCTCCCCAATGGTTAATCCGCCTAAAGAGGATAATAAGCCTCAACCATTGGATATCTAAGTTAATAAGGAAGAGGGGGCAAGGATGTCATTTCATTTGTTCATGCCTCGAATAAAATGAAGTTGTATCGTGGAGATGCGCAGAAACATCGCCTATCAGCAAAGATATCGCCAGCATTGCCGGTATTGGGGCAATGACTAGAAGTAGAAGAATCTACTCCCCCGAGGAGCTATGAGACAATGATCCCAAGAATAAGGAAAAAATAAAAAGATCGAAGAAGAGAATAAGGAAAAGACTTCCCAACAACATGAAGGTGTCCCACATCATGAAAAAATATGGATACCGCCCAGGACAAGGGCTTGGTAGTAACCCACAAGGAATAAGAGAGCCACTAGTTGTTAAATACAATCCTTTGAAGCATGGCCTAGGGTACGACCCTACAAAGGATTAAGCTGCACAGAGAAAAGGGAAGTCTCCCCTCCACACCTTAAATCAATTTTCCCAAACAGAGGGTTCAAGTATCGAGAGCGACCCTAGTCATTAGGTGTTCTTTTTCCAATCTTAGGGGTTGTAAATCCAATGACTATTAGAGATTACTCCTCAGGGCTAGCCCGACTCCCGAGCATCTTTAGGACACATATTTCCCTATTAATTATAAAGAATTTCATTCTTACCATCTGCTTCTCTTCTTGCTATTTATGTTTAAACCTCATAATAACCATGTTTAAGCAAACATTTTCAAAAGTGCATCAATATAATCAAATTGCGCCATTGACCAAAATAAAAGTCAAACCCATCATAACTGATTAACTAGAAACACCAAATAAGATTTTACCTCATCATAATAAAATCGTGTTTCGCCAATGTTGTACAAAAAAAATCAAAAGAAGCTCATAGAAGCCAAAGGCCAAAGAAGAGAGGGCAAGATACCCGGTAGGAAACCAATAAAGGGGGTTACGCAAAAGTTAGGGTAAACCTGCTAGGAAACCCGAACAACAATAAAGGGTAGTCTAGGCAAAAGTTAGGATTACAAAATAAAGTCTGCTAGGATTCCCAAAATAAGAAAAGAGGAAACCTATATAAAAGTTAGGACAAATCAAAACACAGCATCCTAGACTGAAAACCCGAAGGGTGGGCTAGGGAAGTCAATCAATCATAGCAAGTGCCATAGAATAAAAGATGAAACCTCATAAACAAAATGTTTGTTTAAACTAGCCTAAACAGTCTGACCAACCTTGGCTAGCCATTCTTACAAAAACCATTTTTTATCAAAAATAAAACGCTTCTAAAGTACAAGTCTTTGAATCAAATAAGTTTCCTTCTTTTCTCTTGACCCTTACTATGACATTCTAGTATTTAGTAGGGAAATGTGGAAACAGAAATCAATAGGAGGATTGACATCCCCAAGAAAAGGGAGGGACACGCTAACATGTCAGTCGCTCTACAATCAAATACAATTATTCTTCGATCAAAATCGGTATAGCCTATCATGTCGACGGAAGCACATGATGACAGAAGCACATTAGAAGTAAAAGCATATTGATTAATCCTTTTGAAATATTAATTGAAATAGCATTATAGGATGCATATCACAAACATTGCATGCATGATAGGGTCCTATCTCTCAAAAAAGAAGAGAAAGAAAAAATGAAAATAAAAGGAATAATGTCTGCTATGAGATTCTTAGGCAGAAGTTAGGTAGCCTGCTAGATTGAAAACCCGCAAAGGGGGGCCTAGACAAAAGTTAGGGTATTCATAAAGAATAAAAAAAACCCACTAAGATATCCTAGGCAAAAATTAAGGCAGCCCGCTAGATCGAAAACCCCAAAAGGGTGGTCTAGGTAAAAGTTAGGGTTAAACCAAACAAAAAAAATGAATAAAAGAGAGGGGCCCATCAACATATTCATGAAAGTACAGCAAGAGAATGCCAACCACTTTTCTAGATGCATTGATCGAAAAGAATAGATTTCATTTAGGGCATTCATGCACAAGTAGTCATACAAAACGACTTTGTCAAGATAAAAAATGAAAGAAATAGAAATTACTTTAGATAAATAACAAAAAAACGAAAAGCATTCATGCATATAGGGAGACAAGCTCCATGTTTGTGATTGAAAACAAGAAGCACCCAGGCTAAGTCTCCGAATAAAGCTCTCCCTCAAGAAAACGGAGCAAGTCGTCAATCAAGCGACTCAGCAGAATAAGAGCTCCAATTATCATCCTTCTACCCCAGAAAAAGAAGGCACAAAAAATAAGTCTCCAAACATTGCTCCCCCTCAAGAAAGAAGAGCGAGTTGTCGTCATCAAATAACTCAGAAGAAATAAGAGTTTCCTGAATAAAAAAATCCAATCACCACCCTTCCGCCCAAGTGAAGAGAAGACACCATCAACACAGAAAAGCTGACGAAAAGGCTCAAATATCCAAGCGAATCCTTGCCTACTTTAGAGGCAACACAAAAATTACCTCATGGCTCAACATCGCCACCACATGAGTCATCGAGCACACTAACCCAAAGTCTCCTCCACACTCCCCAATGGAGAATAAAGGCTTCAAGAGCCCATCATCACCAACAATCAAAAGAGTCCAATCTCCATCCCATCAAAGGCTCAACAAAAAGAAGAAGAGAAAATAAAACCCTTCATCTCCAGTAGATGACAAAAAAGGTCACGACAGAGAAGGCCGAATAAAATCCCCTATTGGATCATACCAGAAAAATCTACAAAAAGGAAGAATCAGAAATTCCCATCCCCCAGTGGAATAAGAGCTTCACAAGGTTAGCTCACATCAACATCAAAATTGGATCCCCAGGAAGTCATCTAATTCCTTGGTGGATCACCAAAAAGAAAACCCTTCATCCCCAGCGGATGCCCAAAAAGAAAAGGCCATGACAAAGGAAGGCCAATAACCCCAAGCGGGCCACGAAAAAGGAAATCCCCTACGGATCCCAAAAAGAAGAAAAATTCTACGTGCATGAAAGAAACTAGTAAATAAAAAGTCACATGCATCATTCTGAAAAAGCCAAATTTCAAATCACGAGAAAAAAGAATAAATCGCGGAAAAAGGCGAAATTAACCAAGAGCTTTCGGAACCAAATAAACTCCGACCACCATCTTTCCACCGAATAAAGGGAAGGCAACTCTCAAACCAAAAGAAAGCCAACAGAAAGGCTCAATCTTTAAGTGGATATCGCCCATTCCAGAGGCAAACAAAAATATCTTCGCACAACTCACCATCATCGCCACAATGAGTCATCAAGAAGATTCACCCATTCTCCACCACCATCAAAGGAGAATAAAGGCTATACAAAAGCATATCACCAATATAATCAAGGAGCCAAGACTCCATTCCCCAAAGGGCTACCAAAATCAGATCCCCAAGGAAACAGATAATTCCCGGCAGATCACCAAAAAAATAGAAACACATCCCCAGTGATCCTTGGGATCTGATTTTGGTAGCCCTTAGAGTTGTTTGGTGATCTGCCGGGGAATACCAAAAAATAGAAACACGTCCCCGGCAGATCTACTGGCGGCAACCTTCAAAACTCACATCCTTAGAGTTGTTTTCCTGTGCATAGGCAAGACCTGACAGTTAAGAGCCAACATCCCCAAGTAGAACATCAGCCTGTTCAAAGGAGAAACAATGCAGCCAAAAGTCTTCACTTTCGATGAAGCATCTACCTACTCAGAGACATTACTAGAATCCCAACGAAGCATCAACCTGCTCAGAGGCACAACCAAAATCAACAAATCCCCAGTAGATTCCTGCCTATCTAAGAGGCATTCATCAAAATCCTCGACGACCAACAAAGTCGGATGGCTATCAAAGAATCCAAAAACAAAGAATCCCTAACGACCAACAAAGTTGGACAACTATCAATCAAAGAATCCCCAACAATCAACAAAGCTGGATGACTATTGTAAAAGCCAAGAATCAAGAATTCCCGGCATACCGGATGAATACTCAGAAGAAATCAAAAAGTAATTTCAAGAAACTACTCCATGGAGTCGACGCATGAGCAAGAGCAATAAGCCGCCACCACATTCATCATCTGAAGGATCAGCTCCATTGCAAAGGAGTATCCTAAAAATAATATTTGAGCATGAACAGAATCAATAAGTCGCACAACTGGGTCCATACAAAAGGACTCAATTTCGGGATCAGAGAGAACATCTTGAGGGTACTTAACAACCATGAGTTCGGAGAGAACACCTTACGGACAATTCAACCACAGAGTCGGAGAGAACACTCTATGGGCAAGCCAACCACGGGGTCAGAGAGAACATCCTGTGGACGGGCCTTGCACAAACTAGATGGGGGTTCGTACTCATCAACCAAAGGGTCAGCTACCGCATCAAAGGAGCATCCTGAGGTCTCCTACTTGTCAGCTACGGGATCAGCTACCGCATTAAAGGAGCATCCCAAGGCTACAACCACCAGATGGGGGTTCGTACTCATCAACCAAGGGGTCAGCTACCGCATCAAAGGAGCATCTTGAGGTTTCCTACTTCTCAGCTACAGGATCAGCTACCTCATTAAAGGAGCATCCCAAGGCTACAACAACCAGATGGGGGTTCGTACTCATCAACCAAGGGGTCAGCTACCGCATCAAAGGAGCATCCTGAGGTTTCCTACTTGTCAGTTACAGGTCAGCTACCACACCAAAGGAGCATCCCAAGGCTACAACAACCAGATGGGGGTTCGTACTCATCAACCAAGGGGTCACCTATCGCATCAAAGGAGCGTCCCAAGGCTACAACAAACAGATGAGGGATTCATATCCATCAATCACAATCATCATCCGAAGGGTCAGCCTCCGCAGCAAGGAAGCATCCTGAAGATAACACCAGACTGCATTCATGGTCCCGAGGGTCAACTACTACGCCAAAGGAGCATCCGAAGGACAACCGGGTAAGAGGGTTAACTCCTTCACCCTCCAGCCGATCTCTTGGCATATTGCGCCAACAGTCGGCTAGTCAGGTGAAGGGGGGGGCAACTGTGGACCCAAAATCTTGTCCGGCCTCCCAATAAAGATCAAAAATCCTCCGTTCTGAAGATGAATAAGGCTTCATAAGGCCCTTAGTAGTGCTTACTAGGCTTCATTTAGGAAAAGGAGGGTTTTCTGAGAAAATAAAAAATAAAATTTTGTTAGAACGCTCAGATGGTTGTCCAGAACATCTAGATGGTTGTCCAGAACGTCCAAATGGTTGTTTAGAATGTCCAAATGGCTGTCCAAAATGTCCAGAGCATCCAGAACAAGCAAATGGCCATCCAGAGTGTCCAGACGGCCGTCCAGAGTGTCCAAATGGCTATCCAGAGTGTCCAGATGGCCATCCATGACGACCAGACGACCATCCACCCTAATTTTGAGCCCTGGACGACCGTCCATGATGACAAGACGGCTGTCCGAAGCACTTGTTGGATTTGATGAAGAGATATAAAGTTCATTTTGTGGGTGTGTAGGTAGATATGTTATAGGTATGGAATTTAATCTCTTGATAATTACGATATATGTTGTGATAAGCGCCTATAATCTGTTGCATTTCATAGAATTTATCATACTTCATGAAAAACCAATCTTTAAGCCTTAAAAGAACAAATTGAGTTTTTTAATCTGTTAAAAAGTAGTTTTAATCTGTTAAAATCACTTAAAATAGGAAATACATATATACAACCAATATTTTAATTGATTAAGTCGTAAAATCAACAGATTAAAATGTTCTTGATTTTTTTATGTTAAGGATTTCATAGTATTAATCTGTTAAATTGATAAATCAATAGATTAAAATGTTCTAAGTCATAATTCGCATTTTTAGTACCTCAGATTTTTAATCTGTTAAAATGAGTTTTAATCTGTTAAAGCAGAGAGCTACCATTTTTTCATTTTAAGTATCTCGGATTTTGAATCTGTTAAAATGAATTTTAATCTGTTAAAACAGAGTGCTACCATTTTTTCATTTTAAGTATCTCAGATTTTTAATCTGTTAAAATGAATTTTAATCTGTTAAAACAGAGAGCTACCATTTTTTCATTTTAAGTATCTCAAATTTTCAATCTATTAAAATGAATTTTAATCTATTAAAGCAGAGAGCTGCCATTTTTCTTCTAGCAGTTTTAATCCATTAAAAGTTCGAATTAACCGATTGAAAGAGTTTTAAATGAAATCAATTGATTAAAACATCATTTTATTCAATTGAAACTATCAATTTTTTCTCTTTTACTCTATAAATACATTTTGATTTCTCTTTCAAAAACACAATTTAGAAATCGATTAAAAGCAATCTTGGAGCTCTCATATTCGTGTGTTTTTCTAAGCATTCATACACATTCATATCATAAGGTGCTTTGATCAAGATCGTTGAAAGATCTTCAAGAGAGAAAGTTCTATGTTAGAAAATTTGCTTCTAGACTTATGTATTGTAAAAGCTATAGTCCAGGTTTATTCTTTTCAATACTTGTACGAATTTTAATTGTGTAGATTGGGTTTGAATCTGCACTGGTTACAGCGACTGGGTTTGGTTGCTGGGTGGTTTTTCCAAAGTCTATCTTGTGGTGTTGTAAGGTAGATCTTGGGGTAGATTGGTTTGTATCTACTGGTTTGTATTTTCACTTAGTATTAGTGGAACTTGACAGATTTGTCAAGAACTGGATGTAGCTCTTGGGAAAAGTGAACCAGTATAAACTCTTGTGTTGTATTTTTGCATTTATCTCTTTTCATTTCTGATTTATATTCTTGCTTTGTTAAAAACCAAATCTGCCTAATAAAATATTGGATAAAGATTAATCATTCTTCCACAAAGAAAGCGTTTTTTGAAAAAGGTTTCAAATTTCAATTCACCCCCCCACTTGAACTCAACCATTAATTCTTACAATTTCTATCAGAGCTGGTTCTTGTAAGTTACTCAAGAATTCGGTCCAAGAAAGTTTAAATGGCTGAGGGAAAGATGAATTGTTCTAAAGGAGCCTCCATCAATGGGCCTCCTCTATTTTCTGGTGTGAATTATTCCTTCTGGAAGGTTAGAATGAAAATCTTTATTGAATCTCTTGATAGGGGTATTTGGGATACAATTGTTAATGGTCCTTTCAAACCAACTCATACATTGGATGGTAAAATTTTTGAAAAAGACTGGGCTGACTTAACTGATGTAGAAAATAGGAAAGTTCAATATGACTATACTGCTAAGAACATTATTACCTTTGCCTTAAATCTTGATGAGTTTTTCAGGGTTTCTCAATGCGCCTCTTCCAAAGAAATGTGGGAGATTCTAGAAGTTACTCACGAAGGTACCTCTGATGTTAAAAGGGCAAGGAAGCATGAATTAATCAAAGATTATGAATTGTTCAAAATGCAGCAAGGTGAAACCATTGCAGATGTGCAGAAAAGATTCACACATATAGTCAACCACCTAATTGGATTAGGCAAGACGTTTGACAAGGAAGAGTTAAACATCAAAATCCTAAAATGTTTGGACAGATCTTGCCAACCAAAGGTGACAGCCATATCAGAATCAAGATACTTAACTGAGATGACTACTGCCTCCTTGTTTGGTAAGCTAAGGGAACATGAGTTGGAGATCAGTTAAAACACTGACAGAAGGTTTTCAAAACTTTCTTTAATGAAAACAACCGGTTATTTCGAAATTATATCAGTTAAAAACTTGTTTAAGAAAGCTTTTGTTAAAATACTTTGTTTTTAACTGCTTAAACGGTTTTAGAGGCATTTTGCAAAATCTTTTAAGTGAAGAAACCTCATGTAGCAGAAAAGATAAAAATGATTATACCTAAGCATAGCTGCGAACACACTAATCTCTCTATTCTTTTATCTAAGTGACTGTTGACCGCTACAAAGTTGACTTTGACTTTATCTTTGACTTCATCAAATCAACAGGATCTTTGTCAGAGTATTTCAATAAGATCTGTTAGAATCGCGCAGCGGAATGATCGCGAAGCCCCCTTTCCTTGCAACAAACAGTTCTCTGGCACTCACAACACTTAACTTTTGTATGGAAAAGGTTGTTCTACTTTTCTGAGTGCCAAAGGAGAGTTTAAGTAGGGAAATTAGGGTTTAGAAATTGGGGATTTCGAAATTAGGGTTCTTGGTAATTGGATTTTCGAAAATAGGGTTGATTTGAAATTTAAGAACAAAAACATACTGAAATAATCGATTAAATGGAGTTATAATCGATTAAAATAGAGCCAAAATCAACAGAACCCAAAACCTCTCTGTTTTAATCGATTATTAGACGTTTTAATCGATTATCAGACGTAATAATCGATTATTTTGAATTTTAATCGATTAAAGCAGTGAGTTTATACAGAAAATGGTTTTCTCACTGTTTTAATCGATTATTTCCCTATATAATCGATTAAAGCCGAGCCCGGATGATATATTTGGGCTTTTTGAAGCTTCTAAGTTGCGGACTATGTACCTGGCTATCTCAAACTCTAAAATTACGAGACTCAATCTAATTAAAACAGAGTTATTACACTACAAAACAAGTCTTCAATACTCTAAGTCTTTGAGTTCTTGAATCATCATCAAAATCATCAATCTTCATGTTCATCAAGTGCAACATCAAATCCTTGAATGTTCAACAAGATCTTCATCACTTTCAGTCTCCCCATATTCGATGAAGACAAACACCACTTTGAATAATAACTCTGCAAAAGAAGTCACTTGATAAAACAGATTAGTGAGTAATAAAGAAATGAATTATTTTCCTATTTCTCCCCCTAAATTGTTGCTTCCTAAATAAAGAATTATTTCTGATCAAAAGTAAAGCAACTATTCTCCCCCTTTTGACTTCATCAAAAAAATAGGGAACAGAAGAGAAACAATGCAAATGTATATAATAAGTTTGAGATTTTGAAAATTGAGAAAAAAAATGAATACGATATCTTACTCATGTAAAGACCAATCAAAGTTGATTCAAACTTATCTTCATTAACACGTTTGTAATGAATACAATTAACATGTGTAAAGATAAGGGAATCATGCTTTAGTAGCATGTTACAAGAACAACCATTAACTAAAGCCTTTAATTTTTCTTTCTAGAATAAAAATCGATTAAAATCAGAACAAAATCGATTAAAAAGTTCTTGTTTATGATTTTAATCGATTGAAATAAAGTTTTAATCGATTAATCTAGTGAAGGATTTTGAAAGTATGAAACATAAGTGCATTTAATCGATTAATTCGACATTTAATCAATTAAAACAATAAAGAAAAATGTTGTATAAATTCTTTTAATCGATTTAAAAGATTTTTTATTGATTAAAACAACCAGTTTTTGAAATCTAAGTAATGTTTGATGCAAATTTATCATGCCTAATCTAGTATAAATTTTGTAAAACTGATCATCTAGAAGGATGTTTAACAATAATATCAACTACATCGATTATATTTTAACCAATAGATCCAACAAAATCAGAATAAAATCTTATTTAGCTAATTTAAGCTGATGTAAGCTAGTTTATAAAGATTTTAATCGATTGATACTGCAGATTTAATCGATTATTTTGTTGTGAAAAGTGTTTCCTTTAATCAATTTAATCGATTAAATCCATTTTGTATCAGCTAAAACTCTCAGGGATCTATGTTGAATTCTATCTATGCTAGTTTGTTTCGAATTTAAAACCTACATTATATTAATCAAAGCTAAAGATATTGTTTCTGGTTAATAACCAGTTAATATTATAGTCCATAAAAGAGAATTTAGAAGCAAAAGAAATATGACGTAAAGAGAGAAAAAAAAGATAAGAATGGACCCTTTTTGAAAAAAAAACTCAATCATCCCAGTTGCCTTGGTTCCACAATAACAACATCTGAAACTCCTTTAGAATTATTGAAAGATCCTCTTGTTGGTTTGTTGTTAGGGATGCCAAATCATTAGTATAAAACTGATCCCTGTACTGCCAATAAACCACACATACCCTGTGCCAATTTTAGCTTCCCATTCAATTCTTGAATTTCTGTCTCAGATTTGTCTCCTTACAGTATCACCTCGTGACCTTGATGATTAAAACGAATTATCAAAGTTGCACAATTCCAATGAATTTCACCAAGAGTCTTGAACCAATGCATGCCCAAAATTATTCCAAATGTATTGCAAGGTAATACCAAGAAATTTAATGTAAACGTGTGTTCATTGAATTTCCAAGTTATCTGTTCGCACTTCCTAGTAATCAACAACTTATTATCAGAAGCAACCATTACTGAACAATCCTTGATAAACTATGTTTTCAGTCTTAACAACTTGACCCATTTGTCACTAATGAAATTATGTGTACTCCCAGTGACTATAAGAAAAGGGACAGTCTACTTCTTGATAATTCCTTTGATTTGCAATGTATTACCACCCAGCATTCCATGTAAAGTATTAAGAGAAATGTAGACATCTGCAGCTTGAATCATGTCTATGCTGTTGTCAAAATATAGTTTGTTCTTCCTCAAGGTCCATGTCTTATACTACATCGGCCTCAATTTCTTCCTAGGTAAAGAAGATAGCGTTGGGCTTACCCCAAACTTTACATTTCAACTTATGCACATAACCTACACAATCCCTTTGCAATCATGTCAGTAACTTTCTTTCTAAATATGGAAGTTGAGGTGCTACCTTTCGAATCAGTAGTTGCTAAAACAAACACCTAAAGCTTCAACAAACTGGTTGTAGAATGACTCTGCTACAAATTAACCGGAGTTGTCCTTGTTTATGTTTCCGAATTGGACTCTTGTTTGCAGCAATTTATTTTCGAAAACTTTTAAAATTCCCTTTTGAAGTCTTACAAGATGCATACCTTCTTGCAGAGACTGTGGTTTATGAATTCTCACAGATTTTTCCAGTTAACAAAGAAAAACTTGATGTTCATCAATCTTCATGTTCATCAAGTGCAACATCAAATCCTTGAATGTTCAACAATCTCCCCCTTTTTGATGATGATCAAAATTATCTTTTAAAGCCCTTGTAATAACCTGTTTTATCTGTCATACTAACAAACACATCAAACATACCAGATAATATTTAAATGCAATTCATAAGAGGCTTTAAATTTTTCTCCCCCTATTTTGATTATAATAAAAAAGAACTCTGCAATAACAATCATAAGAGCTCCCCCTCAAAATATGCATAAGTTAGAGAAGACTCCCCCTCAATCAAAGCATTAAAGAAACATCATATTTTATTTCAAAAGTGTCAATACAGTACATCATAAAAGAAGACAATCAACAAATTTAAAATTCTTCACTATCATCATCATTAAAGTGTGCATTAAATCTATTTTCTAAACGACACACTTTTTCATCTACATCAGATATACGACGAATTAATTCCTCATGCCGTACACCAGAAAGATTGAAGAATGATTGCATCCTCTGATTCATGTCAGATAACATATCTTCCATGGATTGTCTTGGTTCATGATGAGTAGAGGAAGTTCCAGGCATCTTGGATTTGGTCGGAGGGAAACTCGACGATTGGAGGCATATCTTCATCGAATCGTCATTAGCATCCCCTTGATTAGGAACGTCATCTTTGTGAACATAAATATCATTGACTCGCACCATTTGGAGTTGAATCAATGTGTTGTCCAGCATGCTGTTTAAGTTGTTTGTTCTAACTGCTTGTTCACCTTCAACATTCACTCCTTTATATTCAAGACTACGGGAGACAAGGAGGGCATATGGAATTTTGAAGGTGGGATGACGTTTTGCTTTAAGCATGGTCATTGTGACAAGAACACCCCAATCTAAAGGTTCATTATTCATTATGGCATGAATAATTCGAAGATCAATGGAAGAGCATTGGGCATGATTCATAGCCCGGGGACATAAGATCCATACAAGTAAATGTAGAAGCATGCGTTCTTCCTTCTTTAAAGGTCCAGGCATGAAGGATACGTCCAATTTCCATTGAGGGATTCCGCGAGAAAGAGCGATAAGCTAGGAACTCGTCAAAGTCATCTAGCTCACCATATACGTTAATAGCATCTTCTCTAATTGGAAAGTGAGCAACATTCTCCCAAATATCATCATCAAGAATTATTGTAACCCCTTTTACACGGGATGTAGCAATTTGATCTCTAAATTTGAATCTAGAGTAGAATACCCTAACTAAGTCGGGATAGTACGTACCTTGCATTTGGATAAATGGGAGAACTCCTTGAATTTCAAGAAGATTAGGAAAATTGAATCCCCTATGAATGAATTGCTCTCCTATAAGAAATTTGGGAGAAATAATAGCCTTTTCCTTCCAGTAGGTTAGAAATTCTTGTTGGCCATCTCGCATCGGAGATCCATCCTTCTACGGAATTAGGACGGGGATGAGAGGAGGGTGCAAATCTTCTTCTAGTTGGGATCTTAGGGCGAGAAGATGAGGCCATTTGAAATAGTAGATGAATATCAAGAAAATCTAGAAGGACAAGTGATGGAATAAGGTGAAAGAGAGGATAATAAGGCAAGAAAGCTTGATTTCAAGAGTTAGTAGTGAGTAGAAGTGAACTAGAGGTCTCTATATATAGCAAAATCATGTCCAACGTTCATATAGAAGAGAATGGAGGCCAAAGAGCCATTGGCAACGGCTAGAAGGCAAAAGCTGGTCGGGTTTAATCGATTAAAATTCAGAATAATTGATTAAACCAATATCAGAGTACATTTAATCGATTATTTTCAGTCGATAATCGATTATCAAGTTACTTAATCGATTATTTTGCGAAATAATCGATTATTCCGAGACAAATACTCTGTTTCGGATGTTTTGAGGGCAAATAATCGATTATAATTCTAGGTAATCGATTATTCTAGAGAGGAATGTCCTGTTTTGAGTGTTTTAACACATGATAACGTATGAACATCCTATATCACGAATTATAACATTACAATCATCCAAAAACAGTCACATTAAGCAGAATTTAAGCTATTTCTAATATCCCTAAGTCTCTTCTAAGATCATAGAATCTATCCTTGGGTAGAGGCTTAGTAAATATATCTGCTAATTGACGTTTGGTATCTACATACTCTATTTTACAGTTTCCTTTGCTGATATGATCTCTTAAAAAGTGATGTCTTATTTCTATATGTTTAGTCCTAGAGTGCATTCATTGGATTCTCAGTTAGATTTATTGCACTCGTATTATCACACATCAAAGGTATGTCATTTAAAAAGATACTATAATCTTCTAACTGTTGTTTCATCCACGGAATTTGAGCACAACAACTACCAGTCGCAATATATTCGACTTCGATGGTAGACAAAGCAACACATGCCTGTTTCTTAGAATGCCAAGATATTAAGGATGAACCTAGCAAATGACATGTCCCACTAGTGCTTTTTCTATCAATTTTACATCCACCATAATCGACATCAGAATATCCTATTAAACTCATACAAGCATCGAGACGGATACCACAAACCAAAATCAGTAGTTCCTTTTAAATATTTTAAAATATGTTTTACTTGCAATTAGATGAGATTCTTTAGGACAAGCCTGAAATCTAGCACACACATAGACATAATGCATAATATCAGGTCTACTTGCAGTTAAGTATAATAGTGATCCTATCATACCTCTATACATAGTTTGATTAACTTCCAAACCTGATTCATCCTTGTCTAGATAGCATGAAGTTCCCATGGGTGTGTTAGCTTTCTTGGAGGTGTCCATACCAAACTTTTTGAGGATCTCTTTGCAGTATTTGGTTTGAGAGATGAAAATGCCATCTTTAAGTTGCTTGATTTGAAGTCCAAGGAAGAATGTCAATTCTCCCATCATAGACATTTCAAACTCTCCCTGCATTATCATAGCAAATTCTACACATAACGAATTATCAGTTGATCCAAAAATGATATCATCAACATATACTTGGACCAATAAGATATGTTCTTTAACTTTCTTTATAAACAGTGTAGAATCAATTTTTCCTCTTGAAAAATCATTTGCAGTTAAGAAACTACTTAATCTTTCATACCAAGATCTATGAGCTTGTTTCAATCCATATAATGCTTTCTTTAATTTGAAAATATGATTAGGATAATTAAAATCCTCAAATCCAGGGGGTTGCTCTACATACACTTCTTCTTTAATAAAACCATTTAAAAATGCACTCTTTACATCCATTTGATATAATTTAAATTTTATCATAGATGCATAAGCAAGAAGTAGGCGTATAGCCTCTAACCTGGCGACAGGAGCATAAGTTTCATCATAATCTATACCTTCCTCCTGACAATAGCCTTTTGCAACAAGTCTAGCTTTATTCTTTGTTATGTTTCGATCTTCATCAAGCTTATTTCTGAATACCCATTTAGTTCCAATAACTTGATGTGACTCTTCTCTTGGGATTAATTCCCAGACTTGATTCCTTTCAAATTGGTTAAGTTCTTCTTGCATGGCTATGCACCATTGATCATCTTTAAGTGCTTCCTCAATGTTTTTAGGTTCAATCTGTGTCACAAAAGCAACAGACATACAAAAATTTGTCATATTTCTAGTTCTTACCCCTTTTGAGATGTCACCTATGATGTTGTCCATTGAGAGTCCTCTAGGTGATTGCCATTCTTTTGCTAATTGAGGAGTTTGAGAAGGCTCATTATTTTCCAAGTATAATTCATCAAGGGCCTCTCTTATGTATTCATCATCACCTGTAAGTTCTTTATTTGACTCAAGAGGATTTCCCCCAAGGTCTACAATCTCATCAAAGGTAACATGTATAGATTCTTCTATATTTAAAGTTCTCCTATTAAATACCCTTTAAGCCTTGCTAGTTAACGAATAACCTAAGAAAATGCCCTCATCAGCTTTAGAGTCAAATTTTCCTAAGTTATCCTTTCCATTATTCAACACAAAGCACTTACATCCAAAAATTTTCAAATGAGCAACATTAGGCTTTCTACCATTAAACAATTCATATGGAGTAGATTTAATTATTGACCTAATGAGCATTCTATTTAAAACATAACAAATGATCAATTTTCTTTGAATAAGAGACAAACAATTCATTTAACTATAGGAACCCAAATATATTTTCCTTTAGGAACACCAAAATGCTTAATTTTACATCTATTTGAAGTATGACCATGTTTCATACAATAAAAGCATGCATTAGATGTAATTTTAGAATATGATACATTTCTAACTATTGAAGTTTTGGTTCCTTTTTCAACCCATACTCTTCTATTTTTACTTTTATGCTTTTTCAAAGGAACATGACAATTTTCTTTAATTTGAACACTATCCTTATTCTTATAATTATCACTTAATTCCTTTTTAGCTTTATCAAGCAAATGATTAAGAATATCTATGTCATATTCATGCTCTTTACAATTTGCACATGCTAGGTCCTTATCATTTTCCTCATCTAAACATACAATTTTCGTTTCTAAGGTTTCCTTTTCCTCTAAACATGAAATTTTCGTTTTTAAGGACTCCTTTTCCTCTAAATATACAATTTTCGTTTTTAAGGAGTCTATTTCCTTTTCGGATCTACTTAGATTCTTCTTTACAACTATATATTCATTTTTCAAATTCTTAAAAGCACTAAACAATTCATTATATGCATTTTGTAATTCATCAAAATCATTTTCATCATCACTTGAGGATGAGTCGGAATCACTAACCTCAAAGTCGGAAGATATATTGTCTTTTGCCAACAAGCAAATGTTAGCTTCAATTTCCAAATCACTTGACTTTGAAATTGAGTCACTATCATCGATTCCTTCATAATTTGCTCTTAGTTTATCCCACATTTCTTGAGCACTCTTACAAACTGATATCCTGTAAAACTTGTCAAGGGTTAAAGCAGATGAAATTATATTTGTAGCCCTAACGTCAAATTGGGCTTTCCTATTTTCTTCTGCAGTCCATCTTGAAAAAGGTTTAAGAATGTCAACACCGTTCTCAGTAGTTTTAGGAACAAATGGACCGTTTAAAATAGCATCCCAAACACCTCTATCAACAGACTCTAAAAATATTTGCATACGTACCTTCCAGAAAGGATAATTTTGACCCGCAAAAAGTGGGGGTCTGTTGATAGACGCACTGTCGCCGCCGTCTCAAAAGAGAGATGGTCGGTCGGAGCGACGCGATGGTTTTTTCGACTCTTTTTCGCGTTTTTTATTGGTGGTTACAACGTCCTTAGGTTGTCCGATAACCGGGCTAACCTAGAAACGAGGTTTTCGAAAAGTGTCCTTGAGTTGCCCGATAATCGGGCTAACCCAAGGACTTATTTATTTTGGGTTCTATGGAGTCGCCACCGATGTTTTTACCGGAAACATCGGAAAAGGGGTTTAAAAGGCGTTGGTTTTCGAAAACCAACTTTGGTCATTAGAACCAGAGTTGGGTAAGGGAGTTGGTTACGTGTAAAGGGAGTATTAGTCCCTTTACGACGCCCCTTTCGGGTTCCCTATGACAGGACGGCTTATTTTATTGATAAACTAGAAAAATACACTTTCGCCCTTTTTATTCTGCGGAATTTAAAAGTATGACTACATGGCCCTATTATCTATTGCATAATTTAAAATAAGACAGTAAAGGTGAAGGGAGAGAATTTGAACCTCCGAAGCGCGCTTTATATTAATTCTCTAAAAAAATAGGGTGCTTTATGGCAGCCCTTCACTCTACAAGGCATCGGAAAACCTCTCGAACGCCGAAAAATCACTTTTGAAAGCACTCGAAACTCCGGAAATGCGTCGGAGGGATTCTAGAGAGAAGTTTTAGAGAGAAGGGAGAGCTATGCAGGCTGTGGTGTGTGGAAATGAGGGGGAGAGCCCCTATTTATAGGTTTTCACGCTGTCGGGTGGCGAGACCGCCGGTCTCGTCTGATAGGGTCGAGACCGCCGTCTCGTCCTGTCAAAACAACGAGACCGCCGTCTGGTTACACGAGACCGCCGTCTCGTCTTTCGTAGGTGACGAGACCGCCGTCTCGTTAAACGAGACGGCGGTCTCGACTCCTACGCGAGGCGAAACGGCGGTCCGGGTTGCCCGAACGCGGTCTCGTTCCCTCAAGCGAGAAAACTTATTTTTGGTACGAAACTCCCTCCTACCCTAGTATGGGGCCTAATAGTCTCTCCTAATGGCTTGTTAGGCTTGTCCATCTTCAAATAGGAGGTCTTCTGGTCTTTATTTGGAGGCCGGGCAAGATTTGGGGTCTACGGTTGCCCCCTTTACCGTCCGATCGACTGCTGGCCTTACGTGTCGGGACGATCGGCTGGGGGTAAAGGAGTTGACCCTCTTGCCCGGTTGCCCTTCAGACGTCCCGTCTTGCGCGGTTGATCTTACGGGGAGAACTTTGGTGTACGTGCACTTCGAGATACTACTTCGACGTAGCCGATCCCTTCGGTGAACATGTGGTAAGACCTCGGGAACTCCTTCGACGGAGCCGATCCTTTGGGCCGATGGGTACGGACCCCCATCGGGGTGGTAGTTGCGGTCCGTTGTGTGGGACTGGTGGTGGTGGCGGCTTCTTGTTCGGGTAGCTCATGCGCCGACTCCCGGGGAATGATTTACGTGCTCGTGCACTTCCGGGATACTACTTCGACGTAGCCGATCCCTTCGATGGACACATGGTAGAACCTCCGGATACTACTCCCGGCGTAGCCGATCCTTCGGTTGATGAGTATAAACCCCCATCGAGCTGGTAGTTGCGATCCAGTTGTGCGGGACCGGATGGGTACGAGCCCCCATCAGGGTGGTACAGTCCGTTGTGCGGGACTGGATGGGTACGAGCCCCCCATCAGGGTGGTAATGCGACTTACTGATCCGGCTCGAGCGCAGATCAGGCGCATTCTTCTGGAGAATGCGTCTTATGTTGAGTTGACTGTTTTTCTGATTTCTTGAATAGTCATTCGGGTCACACCGGGGATTTTGTTGGTGTTCGTCCGGCCTTTGTTGATTGCCGGGGATCCTCTGTTTTTGTTCTTTTGGTAGTGATTATCCGTTCCTGCCTGGTTGGTCGGATGGATCTTGATTTTGTTCAGCTCTTGTTCGATCGAAGCTTTGTTGGTTGGTGCAATGGCTTAATCCTGCCTTTTTCTCGCGGTTTATCTCTCTTTTCTCGTGATTTAGGATTTTTTCATTGAGCGTATGTCTTCTACTCTTAGTTTTCTTTTTGTTACGCTGACTTTTGGAAAGGGAGGCGAAAGGTTGGCGAAGTCATACCGAGATACCTTTTTTGGTTGTTTTTTCATGAATGCAAGCATGAGGCTAAATGCTTTTTATTTGCCTACGGTATTTTTGTTTGTTTTACTTTTGACAAAGTCATTTTTGTGCAACTACCTGTGTGTGGATGCTTTTTATGCAATTTGTTTTAGTTGGGGACATCTAGAAAGTGACCGGTACTTTCTTTCTTTTGTGTTCTCGTGATTATCCTTGTTGCATTTTTGTTTTAACCCTAACTTTTGCCTAGACCGCCCTTTGCGGGTTTTCGATCTAGCGGGTTTTGATTCTTTGTTTTGAGATATTTTGATGGGTTTTTTTTTCTTTTTACGAAAGCCTTATCTTTTGCCTAGACCGCCTTTGCGGGTTTTCGATCTAGCAGGCTACCCTGTGCTTTTTACTTGGGACGACCCTGGTTGGTGATGTGCGTCCTTTTTTATGCTTTCTCAAATTGCTTGTTTTATGCATGCTCATGTTTCGTTAATATAGAGGCATTTACACAGGTAGGTAAAGAGAAGAAAAGACAATTTTATTGATATAAACAGATGGTTTATTTTTACATGGGGGTTTACAAAAGAATTTGTAAGCATGGCTGGCCAAGGTTGGCTAAACTGTATGAGGGTGCCACAATCATGTCTGTGATTTCTGTTTCTCCGTTTCTCCTGGTCCCTTCAGTTGAGATGCTTGAATCCGGAGTGAAGACTATGCGAAGTCTGTTTGTTTTCATAGGTATTACCTTAGTCGCCTTTGCGGTTTTCGGCTAAGGTAATCATTACTCTATTTTCATCATGATTTTTTTTTTTTTTTTTTTGAGACCTCTACTTTTTGCCTAGGACGTATCCTAGCGAGGTATGTAGACCCTATCTCTTGCCCAGGACGCTCTTTGCGAGTTTTCATCCTGACGGGTCATGAGCAATGTTTTTTTTTTTAGGCGTAGTATTTCTTCACTGCATCTGAGTTGATAGGATATCGGAGCTCTTCTCCATCCATGTTGGTGAGGATAAGGGCTCCGCCTGAGAAGGCTCGTTTGACCACAAATGGTCCTTCGTAATTGGCTGCCCATTTCCCCATTTTGTCTTTACGGGTCGGGAGTAGTTTCTTTACTACTAGATCTCCTTCTTGGAAAGTGCGGGGATTGACCTTCTTGTCGTAGGCCTTCTTGATTTTCCGCGATAAGCTTGCCCCCGATATATGGCGTCCGAGTCATTTTTCTTCTATTAGGTTCAAGCTGATCATACCGATTCTGGACCCATTCAGCTTCGGTCAATTTGGCTTCCATGACAACTCGCAGAGAGGGTATTTCGACTTCTACTGGTAGCACGACTTCTGTTCCGTATACAAGGGAAAACGGGGTAGCCCCCGTAGAAGTTCGTACCGACGTTCGGTAACCATGCAAGGCAAAAGGAAGCATTTCATGCCAGTCTTTGTAGGTGACTACCATTTTCTGAATGATTTTCTTGATATTTTTATTGGCTGCCTCTACTGCACCGTTCATCTTAGGTCGGTATGGAGAGGAATTGTGGTGCTGGATTTTGAAGTCTTGGCATAATTCCTCCATCATTTTATTATTAAGATTGGTCCCATTGTCAGTAATGAGCCTATGAGGAATGTCGTACCGACATATTATGTTTTTCTTGATGAAGGTGGTCACCACTTTCCGGGTTACATGTGTGTATGATGCTGCTTCAACCCACTTGGTGAAATAGTCGATTGCTACCAATATGAAGCGATGGCCGTTAGACGCTTTGGGTTCAATGGGTCCGATAACGTCCATGCCCCACATAGAAAATGGCCATGGTGTGGCCAGGTTACTGAGAGGTGCGGGTGGCACATGGATGTTATCGGCGTACACTTGGCATTTATGACATTTCTTGGCATATTGATGGCAGTCGGCTTCCATTGTGGACCAATAGTACCCTGTCCTGAGGATTTTCTTGGCCATGACATGCCCAGGTGCGTGGGTTCCAAAAGTCCCTTTGTGAATTTTTTTTATCAGTGTTTGGGCTTCTTCTTGGTCCACGCACCTTAAGAGAGTGGAATCGGGGCTCTTTTTGTAGAGGGTTCCTTCAATCAACGTGAACCCTATAGCCCTTTTGCGAATGGTTCGTTTATCATTGTCACTCGATTCCCTCGGGGTACTCTCCCTTCATGAGGTACCGCTTAATGTCATGGTACCGGGGTTTTGATCGCACTCGTCCTTTGCGCCATGCGAAAGCTTGCTTATCATGCGGTTTGACTTGAATGATCGGCATCTCATGTTCTTGGTCCGGGGCAAACATGGATGATAGAGTGGCGAGGGCGTCGGCAATTTGGTTGTCCTCCCTAGGGATGTGCTTGGAAGGTGACGCTTTCCATTCTTGTGACCAGCTCGCGGATGTGCTGTAGATATGGGATCAATTTTGAGTTTTGGGTTTCCCATTCACCTTTAAGTTGATAGATGACAAGGGATGAATCACCAAATATTTTGAGCTTAGTGACCCCATGATCTAGAGCTGCTCAGATTCCTAGCGCACATGCTTCGTATTCGGCCATGTTGTTGGTGCAATCAAAATTAAGCCTGGCCGTTACAGGAATGTGTTTCTTTTCGGGGGATATCAAAATAGCTCCTATCCCGTGTCCAAGCATGTTGGAAGCCCCATCGAAGAACATGGTCCACATCTCTTCTTTGGTCTCTTCGTGTTCGATGTGCATGATGTGCTCATCGGGAAAATCATCCTGTAAAGATTGGTATTCATCCGTGGATCCATGAGCTAGATAATCCGCTAGGGGACTTCCTTTAATAGCTTTTTGGGTGACGTGGATAATGTCAAATTCTGAGAGGAGAACTTGCCACCTAGCTATTCTTCCAGTCAAAATGGGCTTCTCGAAGAGGTATTTGATCGGGTCCATTTTAGAGACCAACCATGTTGTATGTCGAGCCATGTACTTGTGCGAGGCATCTGGGTGACCCACACCAATGCGCAACATGTTTTCTCGAATGGTGTATAACGGGTTTCGTAGTCCGAGAATTTCTTGCTGAGATAGTAAATGGCTCGTTCCTTTCTTCCGGTTTCATCATGCTGGCCGAGCACACATCCCATTGACTCTTCGAGAACCGACAAATATAGGATCGGAGGCCTCCCTTCAATGGGTGGCACCAATGCTGGTGGATTGGTTAGACGAGGCTTTGATTTTATCAAACGCTTGTTGGCACTCTTCATTCCACACCGTTGGTTGGTTTTTGCGCAACGGTCTAAAGATGGGTATACATTTATCCGTTAGCTGTGCGATGAAACGGGCAATGTAGTTGATTCGGCCTAGAAAGCCTCGACCTCTTTTTCGTGCTTGGTGGAGGCATTTCCAAGATTGCCTTTGTTTTGTCGGGGTCCACCTCGATTCCTCTTTTGCGACAATGAACCCTAAGAATTTTCACGATCGTCTTGCGAAAGTACATTTCTGCGGGTTAAGCTTAAGTTGATACTTCGAAGCCGATCGAAAAGTTTTCGGAGATATTGAATGTGATCCATTTCATTTACTGGACTTGGCTATCATGTCGTCCACGTATACTTCTATTTCCTTGTGGATCATGTCGTGGAATAGTGTGACCATAGCCCTTTGATAGGTTGCCCCCACATTTTTCGAGTCCGAATGGCATCACTCGGTAGCAAAAGGTACCCCATGGTGTAATGAAGGAGGTTTTTCTCTATCCTCAACGGCCGGCTTGATTTGGTTGTACCCGCATACCAGTCCATGAAGGAATACAACGTGTTGGTAGCGAGTATGGTCCACCGAGCGTGTCTATGTGTGGTAGGGGAAAGTCGTCCTTTGGACTTGCTTGATTGAGGTCCCTATAATCCACGCAGACCACGACCTTCCGGTCTTTTTAATGACGGGTACTATATTGGCCAACCATTCTGGGTATTTGGAAACCACCAGGAAGTTGGCATCCAACTGTCTTTGCACCTCCTCCTTTATCATTAAGGACCAGTCGGGTTTAATTCTCCTGAGCTTTTGCTTTACAGGTCGGTATCCCTCTTTTAGTGGCAATCTGTGTTCCACTACACTCGTGTCAAGTCCTGGCATATCATGGTACGACCAAGCAAATACATCCACATATTCCCTTAGAAGCTGTATCAACCCCTCTTTCATGCCACTTTCCATCTGGGTGCCGATGTTCACCCTTTTCTCATCATCCTCTTTTCCCAAATTGACATTTTCCATTTCTTCCTGATGCGGTTGTATGATGCGTGTTTCTTTTTCCAGCATTCTTTGCATGTCGGAGAAATGGTCTCACTGCTCCATTGTCGGACTCAATCCATTCGTCTTCCGTTTCCAGGGTCCACAGAGATTCATCAATCATAGACATGATGCGTTTTAGGTTCTGTTTTAGTCATAGATTTTATTATTCGTTTTATTTTTGAAAGAATAATAAATAGAAGGAGGAAAAGAAGGAATATGATAAAATTCCTCGTATATTAATGAGAAATGAAGATGTATGTACAAGCCCTTTTAATCAAAATTCCTGCGGCCACGGGCGGGGACCGCAGGAGATATATAGAGAAAAGCCTAAAAAAGAGACCCTAGGGCTGATCCTCCCAATGCTCCTTCTCTGCTACTCTGGCTTCGACAGAGGCTTGTCATCCATGCTGGAAGAAGAGGTGTCAAAGGTAATCCACCCGGCGTCGATTAGTTCTTGAACCCGATACTTCAGGGTCAAGCAATTTTCCGTAGAGTGCCCGGGTGATCCCGAATGGTAAGCGCATTTTTCGTTGGGCTTATACCATTCGGGGTAGGGAGGCTCCAACTGCTTCTTGGGAGGGGCGCAAGCCAGGAGCTTAGCCTCCAACAGCTGAGGAAGCAGTAGTCCGTAGGAAGTGGAGATTGGAGTGAACTTCCTTTCTTTCTTGCGGGGCTGCCTGGACGCTTGCGAGGTAGAAGAAGGAGTGGCGAAGTTGATTGCGTGCACAGATTCATCCTTCTTCTTGCCAACAGGTTTCCTGAAGGAGGCACCAGCTTGGGAAGATTGTGCTATCTTCCCGCTCCTCAGTCCCTGCTCCACTCTTTCCCCAACAGTGACTATGTCCAAAAAAAGATTAGAGGTACTAGCTATCGCCTTATCATAGTACGCTCCAGTCAGTGAATCTATGAACATAGCCACTGTCTCTTTGTCCGTCAAAGGAGGCTCTATCTGAGCTGCCATTTCCCTCCACCTTTGGGCATACGCTTTAAAAGGCTCGTCGTTTCTTTTGCTTAGAGCTCTGAGATCTGACCTGTCAGGTGTCAGATCAATGTTGTATCGGTAACGATGGAGAAAAGCGTCTGCCAGCTGTTTCCAGCTCTGGACCTGCCCCCTCTCTAACTGCATGTACCAGTTAAGAGTTGTGTCCGCCAAACTCTCCTGGAAGCAGTGGATCAGGAGTTTTTCATTGTCAGCGTGGGCGGCCATCTTACGGCAATACATCGTAAGATGGTTCTTGGGGCAGGTC
The DNA here is from genome assembly GCA_963425845.1 of Sphenostylis stenocarpa. NCBI lineage: Eukaryota > Viridiplantae > Streptophyta > Magnoliopsida > Fabales > Fabaceae > Sphenostylis > Sphenostylis stenocarpa. Next base: position 89,068,064 of record OY731403.1, on the reverse strand, counting down.
ATCCCGGCGTACTTGGGGAAGTCCGGGATTTTAAATTTGGGAGGGAAGTGGATGTTCTTTACGAGGCACATGTCTGCCACCTCCTTGACGTCAAAGTTGTTTCCTTCGATTGCCTTCAGCCTCTCCTCCAGGGCGGAGAGTTGTTGTTTGGATACTTCCGGAGTAAGGATGCGTGCAGTCTTAACATCCTTATCATCGTAAAAATATTCCTCCTCCTCCTCGTCATGGGGCGGGATATGTTCAGCTTGGCCTTCGCCGCCCTTGCTCTGGCCCTGGCGCACGACCTCCATTAACTGGGCTACTTGCTCGCGGAGGGTGTTAACTTCTGCAGTAAGCTTGCGGTTTTGCTCCTCCAAACTCTCCATTGCCTTAGCCTTTTGCGCACGAGTACGAGTAGGAAGAGGACCAGCCACTTTCTAGAATGTCCAAAAAAGTTTTATTACTGTATGTTGAGTGCTTAAACTAACATGAGTATGCTTATGCATGAGAGGTTTTATTTACATGATGCTGAATGTGCTCTCATTTTTTTATTTTCTCTCTTGGTTTTTCTTTTACCCATGGTATGATGTAGTATAAATGAGTTTTGACTTTGTCAGAAGTTGTTTTATTTTTGTATTATTGGTGTTTTGATTTTTATTTGATGTTTATTTGTTTATTTTATAGCCCTTTATCTCTTCTGTCGGAACTGCGTGGCTACTTAGCTTACAAAGAACCTGAAACCAGGCTAGCTAAAAGGCAGACTGTCCGAGATAAGGGTGTTTATTTGTAAAATATTTTTTTGGTTTTTTGTTTTGTTGTTTGTTTATGCTATGCAACATACAAATGCGACAAACATATGCACACACAATTCGACCATCCCAGAGCCGGCGAGATTTCGTTTTTATCACGAGGTAGGGTTTTCTACGAGAAAAGTGCATTGGCAAGGGTAGGTTCTAGCTGTTCTCACCGGGTTAAGGCCCCCAAGGTGCCCCCATTATAGGGTCCCCACTCTCCGGTAGTCCAACCATGCTCGGCACTAAGGCCGAGTCGGTCTTGTTGCCAAAAGAGGAAGGTTATCACCTTGAGTGGTGGTTTCGATCACGCTGGTGGGCACAAGGCCCTAACTGCAGCGAACCGTACCTGCCACCCTCTCCCTATGGTTATCTCTCTTGCCCCGGGTATAGGGGAAGCTGTTGTGTGCAAGGGATTGTGTGCAATTTATATATCAAGCAATTGCGTAAGTATAAACAAACAACGAGTTTATTGAAAGCCAAACAATAAAGCATGTTATAATACAAGTTAAGGGCAAAAGTGTTATTTTCTTGGTTTATTTATTGTTTAAGCCGGCCCATCACTAAATGGGATTAACTCTCTAGGCTTCCCCGGTGGAGTCGCCATGCGTCGCCGCCAGTCTCAAAAGAGAGATGGTCGGTCGGAGCGACGCGATGGTTTTTCGACTCTTTTTCGCGTTTTTTATTGGTGGTTACAACGTCCTTAGGTTGTCCAGATAGCTTAGGGCTAACCTAGAAACGAGGTTTTCGAAAAGTGTCCTTGAGTTGTCCGATAGCTAGGGCTAACCCAAGGACTTATTTATTTTGGGTTCTATGGAGTCACCACCGATGTTTTTACGGAAACATCGGAAAAGGGGTTTAAAAGGCGTTGGTTTTCGAAAACCAACTTTGGTCATTAGAACCAGAGTTGGGTAAGGGAGTTGGTTACGTGTAAAGGGAGTATTAGTCCCTTTACGACGCCCCTTCGGGTTCCCTATGACAGTCGGCTTATTTTATTGATAAACTAGAAAAATACACTTTCGCCCTTTTTATTCTGCGGAATTTAAAAGTATGACTACATGGCCCTATTATCTATTGCATAATTTAAAATAAGACAGTAAAGGTGAAGGGAGAGAATTTGAACCTCCGAAGCGCGCTTTATATTAATTCTCTAAAAAAATAGGGTGCTTTATGGCAGCCCTTCACTCTACAAGGCATCGGAAAACCTCTCGAACGCCGAAAAATCACTCTTGAAAGCACTCGAAACTCGGAAATGCGTCGGAGGGATTCTAGAGAAGTTTTAGAGAGAAGGGAGAGCTATGCAGTTGTGGTGTGTGGAAATGAGGGGGAGAGCCCCTATTTATAGGTTTTCGCGTTGTCGGGTGGCGAGACCGCCGGTCTCGTCTCGACGAGGGTCGAGACCGCCGTCTCGTCCTGTCAAAACAACGAGACCGCCGTCTGGTTACACGAGACCGCCGTCTCATCTTTCGTAGGTGACGAGACCGCCGTCTCGTTAAACGAGACGGCGGTCTCGACTCCTACGCGAGGCGAAACGGCGGTCTAGGTTGCCCAGAACGCGGTCTCGTTCCCTCAAAGCGAGAAAACTTATTTTTTGGTACAAAAACTCCCTCCTACCCTAGTATGGGGCCTAATAGTCTCTCCTAATGGCTTGTTAGGCTTGTCCATCTTCAAATAGGAGGTCTTCTGGTCTTTATTTGGAGGCCGGGCAAGATTTGGGGTCTACACGCACCTTCGGCAAAAGTTTGATTTTGTCCGGCCATTTTCGAAAATTTGAATGACTATCAAAGCAAGCTCTGATACCACTTGTTAGAATCGCGCAACGGAATGATTGCGTGGTCGGACAAAAACCAAGAGGGGGGTGAATTGGTTTCTTAATAAAAATTAGGTTTTCAAAATTTTCCCCAAATTTTACCGATTAAAAACTGTGTAAATGTAAATAGAGAAAGGTATAGAGTCTTACACAGGAAATTTATACTGGTTCGGATCAAAAGACCCTACGTCCAGTTGCTAATCACTCAAACAGAGGATTAACGCTGTCACTATAAACAAAGTTATTACAAACAATTTACAATGGAAAAGATAAAGTAAAGATAACACCTCTCTTGAATCCCACAAGAGATGAAGAACAGGTTTCCCCAGAGACGGCACAGCACACAATCCACTAAGAACTCCACTTAGTGATTCTTATCGCTTCTAGCCCACACCAGGTTCCAAAAGCCCCATTTCCTTGCAACAAACGGTTCTCGGCACTCACGGCACTTAACTTTTGTATGGAAAAGGTTGTTCTACTTTTCTGAGTGCCAAAGGAGAGTTTAAGTAGGGAAATTAGGGTTTAGAAATTGGGGATTTCGAAATTAGGGTTCTTGTAATTGGATTTTCGAAAATAGGGTTGATTTGAAATTTAAAAACAAAAACAGACTGAAATAATCGATTAAATGGAGTTATAATTGAAAGTGATCCTAGCAAAGATCTCAGTGATTTGATGAAGTCAAAGATAAAGTCAAAGGTCAACTCTGCAACAGTCAAACAAGTCACTCGAGAAGAATGGAGCTGAAGACTTAGTGTGTCTTAACAGAAAGCTTAGGTAAAACCACTTTACCTTTTCCACTTGCATAAAGCTTCTTCATTCATTTTGCAAAATGCCTCAAAAGCAGTTTTTAACAAATCAAAAACAAAAGCATTTTGGCAAAGAATTTTCTTAAACAAGTTATTAAGCTGATACAGGTTTGAAAGAATCAATTTAAAACACTTAAGAATGTTTTAAAAAGTGTTTTTACAATATTTTAATCGATACAAACTTCTTTTAATCGATTAAAACTCTTTATGACTAGATTAGAATTCGAATGTAATAGGTCAGAATGCAATATAATCGATCAGATCTTAAATATGAGCGATTAGAATTATTTTAATCGATTAAAACACGTTTCAATCGATTAAAATCACTTTGGATGTCAGGATGATCGATCAGAATGAGATTATGGCCGATCAGAGTTGGATATGATCGATCAGAATTGAATTATGGCCGATCAGATCTATTTCAATCGATTAAAGCGTATTTCAATCGATTAAAATAACTTAGAAAATCTTTTCAATCGATTAAAGCGATATTTCAACCGATTAGAACAACTTAGAAAATATTACGTGCAGGTTTTTAATCGATTAAAGCGACTTTATATCGACTAAAATAACTTGGAAAGTTTTATAAAGAGGTTTTTAAACAAATCAATCGATTAATACAGCGATTCAATCGATTGTTTTATACTTAGAAAATGTTTGTAAAGCGTTTTAAGCGATATAAACATGGTTGTATCAACTAAAACATTTTACGTTAAAGATCAAGAATGCATTAATGGGTTGAAAGGACTTTTAGCAGATTATAGCGGCTATTTCAACGATTAAAACAAACTTTCAGCAGATTAATTAATGCGCAGATTTGAAAATACTCTTTTATAAAGCAGAATTGCTTGAAACTTTTAAGCAGAGATTGAATATCGGTTTTACACAATTCAAGCAATCAATACAAACAACTATTAGCATTTTTCAAGAAAGATACACAAGCTTGTTTTTGTGAACTTCTTTTGAAATCTTTCTTGAGGCACTTTGCATTTCTTTGAAGAAGAAACTGACTGTGGATTGGTGTAATCCGGTTTGAGCTTTCTTTGTTTCTTCTTTTAAATTTCTATTCATTCATTTGTATTGTGTTGTACACGGAATTTGGGTACAAGTTTTACTGTGTTGTTGTAGAAAGTTGCCAAGAGCTGGAATTTGGTTCTTGGTGGAAAGGTTAAAGCAAGAGCTGGAATTTGGTTCTTGTGTGTGGTGCCTGGAATTTGGGCCTTTGGTTTCTCTGCTAGTTGGAATTTGGTTGCGAGAGGTTTCCAAGAGCTGGAATTTGGTTCTTGGTGGAGAGTTAGAATAGGTGTAAGAGGGTGAGTCTGTAAAACATCTATTCTAGTGGAACCAGTTGGAATTTGGTGCAGATGCGGACGTAGCCCTGGTATTGGGTGAACCGAGTATAAAATTACGGTGAAATCTTTCCTAACCTTTCTCTCTTTAATTTCGATTCTTTGCGCTTATATTGTTTGATTGCTTGGTAATTCAAAAAGATTTTTAGAAACTTAATTTTCGAATTAGATAATCTGTGTATTGCGAAAAACTTTCAAAAATCAATTCACCCCCCTCTTGATTTAAAACTACTTTTCTAACAATTGGCATCGGAGCGAGGTGCTTGAAAGTTAATCAAGTTACTTCGATCCATGGCATTTTACGAGGAGCGTGCATTGATAGACCTCCACTGTTAAGTGGAGCAGTTACCTATATTGGAAAATAAGGATGAAAATCTTCATTGAATCTGTTAGTATAAATGCTTGGAATGTTATTGAACAGGAAATTGATATTGCTAACGAGAATCCAAGATGATTGTATTGCCAAGAACATCATCTTATCAGCCCTTAACAGAGATGATCTTTTCGGGATTGCACACTTGCTATAGCTGCTTGCACAAATGTGGAAGATCCTTGAAAAGACCTATGAAGAAGCACCGGAAATATGCTTGATGGTCAACTCGGAATCATCAAAAACCGAGTGTAAGTTCGAATCTATGAACTATAGCTCATTACAAGATGCTTTCCTTGAAATACATGCAGTAGCAAAGAAATTAGAAGCTGAAAATAGAAAATTGAAAAGCATGAATAGGCTTTTAGAAAACAAGATCATTCTTCTTGAAAAGAAAATAAGCGATGAAGAAACTAAGGATGAAAAGTTAGAATTAGAGAATGATACTGATTGCATGTGTAATATTGAAGATTGCAAAAGCGTCACGAGTTACAGAAACAAGTATCATATCTAGTAAAAACCTCATCTAAATTGGCACAAGGAAAAAATAATCTTGATAAGATACTTAATTCCCAAAAATTAGTTATTGAACGTGGTGGTATAGGTTATACACCGACCATTGGAAAGAAAACCGAGCTTTCAAAAATTATTTTGCATATAGTAAAAGCTGTTTCATCTCCAGTTTATCAAATGCTTTTACTTGTATGAAAAAAGGGCACTACTGTTAAATATTGCGAGAATTAAGAAATATGCCGTACCTAAAGGGAGAATGAAATGGGTTCCAAAGATTAATTCTTTTCAAATAACATGATCAGGACCCAATAATTATAAAGGGTACCGAGAAAAATACTTAATTGTTTTGCAGGAACAAGTCGGGAATCCCTTGAAGATCAGAGCTGCGAAACCAGGTTACGTGTATTTAAATTAATTGTTTTAATTGATATAAATCAATATTAATCGATTAAAATAACTTACTGATATCTGTCAGTACCATTTTAATCGATTGAAATATCGAAATAATCGATTAAATTGTTCTCGAGAATGTTGGTTTAGTCGTTTTAATCGATTAGAATAAATTTATATCAACTAAAAACACTTAGGATCAAAATTAATCGATTCATTTACATTTTTAATCGATTTAAATTACAGTGTCATGTTATTGATTTCATTACGTACCTATCTAATCGATTCTTTCATAAAACAATCGATTAATTCACTTGTAGATGTTTTCAACCCTAATGTCGAGAATCAAATTAATAGATAATGAGTTGATTAATCAATTAATTAGGTTACGAAAACATGATTCTGACATCTAATTAAAGTTTGATAGGCCAATTCGATTAAAAAACCCAGGTCTTTATGATAATCCAGAATCTGCATAATGTGTTTAAATGTCTCTTTGAATTTCAAAAACTTGAAATCCGTTTCTTCATCAAACCAGGTTCGAACTTATCATTTCTCAACTTATCATCTTTCTTCGTTTTCATATTTTCAAAATCTCCTCTCAATTCTCTGCTTGTAAACATGATCAAATCATGGCTGGATTCGAGCTGATCTGTTTGAAACGTATCCATATTCAATTTTCTTTCAATGACACAAATTTTTAAATTAGAAAGCGAAGGCTGAACAAATCTTTGAATTGGGAACTTCGACCGAGTGACATAATGTGGGAAAACTATTACTTGTTATTCATGAATGAAAGAGTCTTTTATTTTGACAACAACATAAACATGATTCAAAGTTGTAGATGTTTACATTTCTCTTAATACTTTACATGGAATGCTGCATGGTAATACACTAAAAATCAAAGAAATTATCAAAGAATAGGCTGTAACTTTTCTTATAGACACTAGTTACAAACGAGGTCAAAGCTGTTAGGATCTGAAAACATAGTTTATCAAAAATTTTTTAGTGATAATTGTTTACGGTAATAAGTTATTCATTACTAGGAAATCCAATAAATACATGTTTTCATTAAATTTCTTGATATTACATTGCAATATATTTGAAATAATTTTGAGCATGCATTGGTTCAAAACTCTTGGTGAAATTCATTGGAAGCTGTGCAACTTTGAATATTTGCTTTAATCATCAATGTCACGAGGTGACACTATAAGGGAACCAATGCTGGAACGACAATTCAAAAATTGAATAACGTTAGTTACGGGGAATGTATGTTTTATGGTCGATACGGGGATAAATTTTATATTGTTTTAGAATTCGGATTGATTGTCATCACTGTCCTCATTACTAATCATTGCCCACTCTACCGAGAATAAGTTTTTTTAATCACTTGTGCATATGATACCACCGGAAAACAACAAAGTTAAAAATGACTCATTCTTCAAAAGATAATGATGAGCTGGTTCACTATAAGTGAGAATAACACCCATCATACTACATTAATAAGAATGCGGTTATTTGCTTGGATAATGACAAGCTGCAGGGTTCAAAATGGGTTGGCTATTATGAAAGAAAATTCCTATCTCGGTACATCATTAACTTGTGATTCATGCAATTTATGGTATCATGCATTACGTGTGGGATTTGGTCGGTACATGATTATGCCTCGATGTGTAGTAGAAATTCCGAGTGTGGTGTCAACCATGGTACTGTCATGAGTCAATAATAACGATAAGCTTGCTAAAAGATTTCTTTTCGGGAAAAGTTTACGTATGCATTCTTGATACTGGGAGTGACGGCGAGTTGTTGACTCAAATAGTTGATAGAGCAAAATTAGTTCCGGCAAAAAGGAAAGCCTATTATCTTTTGATATTGGTGGGGATCAAATGAATGATCACCAAGGCTGGTGGATAAGCGGTTCAATCGGGGAAATTGGGATGACTAGTTCCCCTCATCATCTTTATCTTACTGCTTATTTCTATCTTTATATTGTTTGCATGGTGTGATATTAAGCTGGTGTTATACCGGGAACATTTGCCTTAACCTTTGGTTAAATATGGTTTAGGATCTAATCTAGATCAGGCTGGCGTAAATAGAATTTAAATAGATCCCTGAGAGCTTTAGCTAAATAAGACTTTATTCGATAGATCTATTAGCTAAGATAGTCGTTAGTATTGTTAAAACATCCTTCTAAATGATCAGTTTTACAAAATTCGCACTGAGTTAGGCATCTTAGATGCATCAAACATTACTTAGAGTGCAAGTCTGGTTGTTTTAGTCAATAAAAACACCTTTTAATCGGTTAAATAAACTTAAACAACAGTTTTCATTCTTGTTTTAATCGATTTAAAATCGAAATAATCGATTATTTTTACTAAAGTTTCATGTTTTCAAAATCTTAAATGTTTTAATCGATTAAACTTTTCTTTCAATCGATTAAAATCATTTACCAAGAACATTTTAGCCAGATTATGCTCTGTTTTTAATCGATTTTTATTCAGGAAGAAAGATTAAAGGCTTTAGTTAATGGTCTGTTCTGTAACATGCTACTAAAGCATGATTCCCTTATCTTTACACGTGTTAATTGTATTCATTACAAACGTGTTAATGGAGATAAGTTTGAATCAACTTTAATTGATTCTTTTCATGAGTGAAATATTGATTCACTTTGTATTTTCAAAAACTTGAGCATATTTTTCGAAACCTTACATTTTATTCTTTTCTCTTCTATTCCCTATTTTTGATGAAGTCAAAAGGGGGAGAAATAGTTGCATCACTTTAAGATAAATTTAAGTGCAACATTTTAGGGGGAGAAATAAGTTTTAGGGGGAGAAACAAAACTTTATTACATTCTTATATTTCTCACCTAACTGCATTATCAAGTGACTTATTTTGCGAGAGATTGTTTTTTCAAAATGGTGTTTGTCTTCATCAAATAGGGGAGACTGAAAGTGATCCTAGCAAAGATCTCGATTGATTTGATGAAGTCAAAGATAAAGTCAAAGGTCAACTCTGCAGCTGATCAAACAAGTCACTCGAAGAATGGAGGCTGAAGACTTAGTGTGTCTTAACGAAAGCTTAGGTAAAACCACTTTACCTTTTCCACTTGCATAAAGCTTCTTCATTCATTTTGCAAAATGCCTCAAAAACAGTTTTTAACAAATCAAAAACAAAAGCATTTTGGCAAAGAATTTTCTTAAACAAGTTATTAAGCGATATGAGTTTGAAAGAATCAATTTAAAACACTTAAGAATGTTTTAAAAAGTGTTTTTACAATATTTTAATCGATACAAACTTCTTTTAATCGATTAAAACTCTTTATGACCGATTAGAATTCGAATGTAATAGGTCAGAATGCAATATAATCGATCAGATCTTAAATATGAGCGATTAGAATTATTTTAATCGATTAAAACACGTTTCAATCGATTAAAATCACTTTGGATGTCAGGATGATCGATCAGAATGAGATTATGACCGATCAGAGTTGGATATGATCGATCAGAATTGAATTATGACCGATCAGATCTTGTTTCAATCGATTAAAACGTATTTCAATCGATTAAAATAACTTAGAAAATCTTTTCAATCGATTAAAACGTATTTCAACCGATTAGAACAACTTAGAAAAATTATGTGCAGGTTTTTAATCGATTAAAGCGACTTTATATCAGCTAAAATAACTTGGAAAGTTTTATAAAGAGGTTTTTAAACAAATCAATCGATTAATACGCGATTCAATCGATTGTTTTATACTTAGAAAATGTTTGTAAAACGTTTTAAGCTGATATAAACATGGTTGTATCAACTAAAACATTTTACGTTAAAGATCAAGAATGCATTAATGGGTTGAAAGGACTTTTAGCATGATTATAGCGGCTATTTCAATGATTAAAACAAACTTTCAACAGATTAATTAATGCAGCATGATTTGAAAATACTCTTTTATAAACGAATTGCTTGAAACTTTTAAACAGAGATTGAATATCGGTTTTACACAATTCAAGCAATCAATACAAACAACTATTAGCATTTTTCAAGAAAGATACACAAGCTGTTTTTGTGAACTTCTTTTGAAATCTTTCTTGAGGCACTTTGCATTTCTTTGAAGAAGAAACTGCTGTGGATTGGTGTAATCCGGTTTGAGCTTTCTTTGTTTCTTCTTTTAAATTTCTATTCATTCATTTGTATTGTGTTGTACCTGGAATTTGGGTACAAGTTTTACTGCAGTTGTTGTAGAAAGTTGCCAAGAAGCTGGAATTTGGTTCTTGGTGGAAAGGTTAAAGCAAGAGCTGGAATTTGGTTCTTGTGTGTGGTGCACTGGAATTTGAGCCTCTGGTTTCTCTGTAGTTTGGAATTTGGTTGCGAGAGGTTTCCAAGAGCTGGAATTTGGTTCTTGGTGGAGAGTTAGAATAGGTGTAAGAGGGTGAGTACGTAAAACATCTATTCTAGTGGAACCAGTTGGAATTTGGCTGGAGTCCGGGCGTAGCCCTGGTATTGGGTGAACCGAGTATAAAATTACCGGTGAAATCTTTCCTAACCTTTCTCTCTTTAATTTCAGTTGCTGCGCTTATATTGTTTGATTGCTTGGTAATTCAAAAAGATTTTTAGAAACTTAATTTTCGAATTAGATAATCTGTGTATTGCGAAAAACTTTCAAAAATCAATTCACCCCCCCTCTTGATTTAAAACTACTTTTCTAACAATAATCGATTAAAACAGAGCCAAAATCAACAGAACCCAAAACCTCTCTGTTTTAATCGATTATTAGACGTTTTAATCGATTATCAGACGTAATAATCGATTATTTTGAATTTTAATCGATTAAAGCAGTGAGTTTATACAGAAAATGGTTTTCTCACTGTTTTAATCGATTATTTCCCTATATAATCGATTAAAGCCGAGCCTGGATGATATATTTGGGCTTTTTGAAGCTTCTAAGTTGCAGACTATGTACCGGCTATCTCAAACTCTAAAATTACAGACTCAATCTAATTAAAACAGAGTTATTACACTACAAAACAAGTCTTCAATACTCTAAGTCTTTGAGTTCTTGAATCATCATCAAAATCATCAATCTTCATGTTCATCAAGTGCAACATCAAATCCTTGAATGTTCAACAAGATCTTCATCACTTTCAGTCTCCCCATATTCGATGAAGACAAACACCACTTTGAATAATAACTCTGCAAAAGAAGTCACTTGATAAAACAGATTAGTGAGTAATAAAGAAATGAATTATTTTCCTATTTCTCCCCCTAAATTGTTGCTTCCTAAATAAAGAATTATTTCTGATCAAAAGTAAAGCAACTAAAGCAACTATTCTCCCCCTTTTGACTTCATCAAAAAAATAGGGAACAGAAGAGAAACAATGCAAATGTATGTAATAAGTTTGAGATTTTGAAAATTGAGAAAAAAAATGAATACGATATCTTACTCATGTAAAGACCAATCAAAGTTGATTCAAACTTATCTTCATTAACACGTTTGTAATGAATACAATTAACACGTGTAAAGATAAGGGAATCATGCTTTAGTAGCATGTTACAAGAACAGCCATTAACTAAAGCCTTTAATTTTTCTTTCTAGAATAAAAATCGATTAAAAACAGAACAAAATCGATTAAAAAGTTCTTGTTTATGATTTTAATCGATTGAAATAAAGTTTTAATCGATTAATCTAGTGAAGGATTTTGAAAGTATGAAACATAAGTGCATTTAATCGATTAATTCGACATTTAATCGATTAAAACAATAAAGAAAAATGTTGTATAAATTCTTTTAATCGATTTAAAAGATTTTTTATTGATTAAAACAACCAGTTTTTGAAATCTAAGTAATGTTTGATGCAAATTTATCATGCCTAATCTAGTATAAATTTTGTAAAACTGATCATCTAGAAGGATGTCTAACAATAATATCAACTACATCGATTAAATTTTAACCAATAGATCCAACAAAATCAGAATAAAATCTTATTTAGCTAATTTAACTGATGTAAGCTAGTTTATAAAGATTTTAATCGATTGATACGCAATTTAATCGATTATTTTGTTGTGAAAAGTGTTTCCTTTAATCAATTTAATCGATTAAATCCATTTTGTATCAGCTAAAACTCTCAGGGATCTATGTTGAATTCTATCTATGCTAGTTTGTTTCGAATTTAAAACCTACATTATATTAATCAAAGCTAAAGATATTGTTTCTGGTTAATAACCAGTTAATATTACAGTCCATAAAAGAGAATTTAGAAGCAAAAGAAATATGACGTAAAGAGAGATAAAAAAGATAAGAATGGACCCTTTCTGAAAAAAAACTCAATCATCCCAGTTGCCTTGGTTCCACAATAACAACATCTGAAACTCCTTTAGAATTATTGAAAGATCCTCTTGTTGGTTTGTTGTTAGGGATGCCAGATCATTAGTATAAAATTGATCCCTGTACTGCCAATAAACCACACATACCCTGTGCCAATTTTAGCTTCCCATTCAATTCTTGAATTTCTGTCTCAGATTTGTCTCCTTACAGTATCACCTCGTGACCTTGATGATTAAAACGAATTATCAAAGTTGCACAATTCCAATGAATTTCACCAAGAGTCTTGAACCAATGCATGCCCAAAATTATTCCAAATGTATTGCAAGGTAATACCAAGAAATTTAATGTAAACGTGTGTTCATTGAATTTCCAAGTTATCTGTTCGCACTTCCTAGTAATCAACAACTTATTATCAGAAGCAACCATTACTGAACAATCCTTGATAAACTATGTTTTCAGTCTTAACAACTTGACCCATTTGTCACTAATGAAATTATGTGTACTCCCAGTGACTATAAGAAAAGGGACAGTCTACTTCTTGATAATTCCTTTGATTTGCAATGTATTACCACCCAGCATTCCATGTAAAGTATTAAGAGAAATGTAGACATCTGCAGCTTGAATCATGTCTATGCTGTTGTCAAAATATAGTTTGTTCTTCCTCAAGGTCCATGTCTTATACTACATCGGCCTCAATTTCTTCCTGGGTAAAGAAGATAGCGTTGGGCTTACCCCAAACTTTACATTTCAACTTATGCACATAACCTACACAATCCCTTTGCAATCATGTCAGTAACTTTCTTTCTAAATATGGAAGTTGAGGTGCTACCTTTCGAATCGGTAGTTGCTGAAACAAACACCTAAATCTTCAAACTGGTTGTAGAATGACTCTGCTACAAATTAACCGGAGTTGTCCTTGTTTATGTTTCCGAATTGGACTCTTGTTTGCAGCAATTTATTTTCGAAAACTTTTAAAATTCCCTTTTGAAGTCTTGCAAGATGCATACCTTCTTGCAGAGACGGTGGTTTATGAATTCTCACAGATTTTTCCAGTTAACAAAGAAAAACTTGATGTCATTGACTCATATATAACTACATGAGCAAAAAAAACATAAACTTCCAAATATTCTCTCAAATCTTCCTCTTGTAGTAATCATGATAATTCAACAATATCCTCAAAAGTATGATCATCAAATCGATATGACATATCTTGTGATATTTGTTCCCAAGATTTATTCTTGAAACTGGGTTGATGCATGCAATGTCGCTGCCATTCCATACATGGATAACAGCAATAACTTTTCCACATTATGCCCCTAGTCTAGTTTCCAATTCAAAGATTTGTTCAGTCTTTGCTTTCCAATCATAAGAATTTGTGCCATTGAAAGGAAATTGGATGTTCCATAACAAACTACTCGAATTGGACATGTCCGAAACTCATTCGGCAATATTCATGATTGTCTGGCCGCTATTTATGACTGTAATGGAAGAAACTAAATTTTCTAATGTATACTACAGTGAATCCAATTTTCATTTGAATGTTATGACACTAATTTTCAGAAACAAATTAATCGATTAACCAACTAATTAACCTATTAATTTGATCTTTAATACTAGGTTTAAAAATGCTACAGTGAAATAATCGATTAATTCATAAAGGAATCGATTAGTCTTGTACAGGATGAAATTAATAAACTGATAACAGAATTTAAATCGATTAAAACGAAAAAGAATCGATTAATTTTGACATCTTAGTGTTTTTAGTTGATATAAATTCTTTTTAATCGATTAAAACAGCTAGACTCAAATCCTGAGAACATTTTAATCGATTAATTCACATTTCAATCGATTAAAACAGTACAGACAGATTTTCCGATATCCTCTATAAGTTATTTTAATCGATTAATACCTGTTTTATATCAATTAAAACAATCAGTTTATGAAAGCGAGAACCTGATTTGCTTGTTTTGAATACCAAGGGACTCCCAGATTTTGTTCCTGCAAAACAAATTTAACATGTTTCTGGTACCCTTTATAATTACTGGGTCCAATCAGGTTATTTGAAATGACTTTAACTTTGGAATCCATTTCATTCTACCTTTAGGTATGGCATATTTCTTAATTCTACAATGTTTAACAGAATGTCCTTTTTTCATGCAATAAAAACATTTAACAAACGGAGACGAAACAAATTTACTATATGCAAAATAATTTTTAAATGCTCTGGTTTTCTTTCCAATAGACGGTGTAAAACCTATGCCACCACGGTCAATAACTAATTTCTGAGAATCGAGTATCATATCAAGACTAGTCTTTCCTTTTGCTAGTTTAGATGCAGTCTTTATTAAATATGTTACTTTTTCTTGCAACTCAGGACAATGTTTACAATCTTTAACATTACACATGCAATCAAAGTTATTATTTATATCTAAATTTTCATTTTTGATTTCTTCATCAACAATTTTCTTTTCAAGAATAGTGATCTTGTTTTCTAATATCCTATTCATGCTTTTTAATCTTTTGTTTTCAGTTTCTAATTTTTTTGCTACAACATGCATTTCATAAAAGGCATCTTGTAAAGAACTATAGTTCAAAGTAGTTGTTGAGTCGATCATCCTGATGAAGAAACGTGTTCTGATTGATCATCCTGAATGTTAAGTGGATTTAATCGATTAAAACCAAGTTGTATCGATTAAAATACTGCAAAAACTCTTCTCTTAACATTTTAAGTGATTTTAATCGGTTATGTCGAAGCTTTATCAGTTAAAACACTGACAAAAGGTTTTCAAAACTTTCTTTAATGAAAACAACCGGTTATTTCGAAATTATATCAGTTAAAAACTTGTTTAAGAAAGCTTTTGTTAAAATACTTTGTTTTTAACTGCTTAAACGGTTTTAGAGGCATTTTGCAAAATCTTTTAAGTGAAGAAACCTCATGCAGCAGAAAAGATAAAAATGATTATACCTAAGCATAGTTGCGGACACACTAATCTCTCTATTCTTTTATCTAAGTGACTGTTGACCGCTACAAAGTTGACTTTGACTTTATCTTTGACTTCATCAAATCAACAGGATCTTTGTCAGAGTATTTCAATAAGATCTTCATCACTTTCAAATCAAAACCATCGTGTCGCTCTGACCGCCTCTTCTGACGGCGGCGACAGTAACCCATGAAGGTATCGATGATGTAAAAAGAGCACGAAAGAACTTATTAATTCAAGAGTATGAGATGTTCCGAATGCAACAAGGAGAAACGATATTTGACGTTCAAAAATGTTTCACACATATTGTGAATCATCTCACTGGGATTGGTAAGATTTTTGATACTGATGAATTAAATGTGAAAATTCTTAAATTCTTGGATAAATGGCAACCAAAGGTGACGGCCATCACGGAATCACAAAATCTTGTTACCATGACTATGGCGGCTCTCTTTGGAAAGTTGAGAGAGCATGAACTTGAACTTGGAAGGCTAAACGATGAAGAAGGCCAACATCAAAAGAGAAACCTTGTCTTCAAAACCAAAATTTTAAAGAGTAAAAACAAGAAGGAGGAAGAAGACTCTAAAAATGAAGAAGATGAAAACTTGAGTCTAATGATCAAGAAATTTACAAAGGTCGTGAAATCTAAAGGGAAGCAACATTTCAAAGGTAAGGGAAAGGTAAAAGAAAGTTTTTCTTTAAAATTCAAATGTTATGGTTGTGGTAAAACAGGGCATGTGAAATCCAATTGTCCAAACAAGAAAAGTGATGATTATAAAGGCAAGAAATTTTTGAAAAAGAAAGCTTATATAGCTTGGGATGATAGTGACTCAAGTTCAGAATCAAGTGATTCGGAGGTTGAAGCAAATATTTGCTTGATGGCAAATGATAATATTTATTCCGATTGTGAGGTAAGTGATTCTGACTATTCTTCAAATGATGATAATGACTATGATGCTTTGCATAATGCTTATCAAGAATTATTTGTTGCTTTTAAATATTTGAAAACTGAATATAAATCTTTGAAAAAGAATTTGAATAAATCGGAAAAAGAAGTAGAATCTTTAAAATAACAAAATCGTGACTTTAGAAGAAAAAGGAAATAAACAAATAGAATGTGCATCATGTAAAGAATATGAACATGAAAGTGACATACTTAGACACTTACTTGATAAAGCTAAGAAAGAATTAAGTAACAATAGTAAGAATGAAGTCATTGTACAATCTCGATTAAAATGTGATGTTCCATTAAAAGAGCCTAAAAATAGAACCCGAAGGGTATGGATTGAAAAAGGATCTAAATCTTCTCAAAAAAAAGTTGTATCTTTTTCAAGAATTAAATCTAGTGCATGCTTCTATTGTATGAAACATGGACATACATCTAATAGGTGTAAAATTAAGCATTTTGGTGTTTCAAAAGGAAAATATGTTTGGGTTCCTATAGTTAAATGATTTGCTTGTCTCTAACCCCAAGGACCCAAAAGTTATGGGGACCTAAGATTATTATGTTCTTATTTTGTAGGGATCTACTAGATCCAAAAAGTCTATGTGGTATCTTGATAGCGGTTGTTCAAGATACATGACTGGGGATAAAAAGAAATTTACATGTTTCACAAAGAAAGAACAAGGATATGTGACCTATGGGGACAACAACAAAGGAAGAATCCTTGGAACCAAAAATGTTGGTGGTGCAAATACTTTGGAGATAAAGGATGTGCTCCTTGTTGATGGGCTAAAGCACAATCTCCTAAGTATAAGTCAACTTTGTGATAAAGGATTTAAGGTAATCTTTGAAAGTAAGTTTTGCACTATTCATTTAAAGGATTCTAAAAATAGCATTAAAAGGTATTAGGCATAACAATATTTATTTAATAGATTTGGATTGTGTATCTAATACGAATATAACATGCTTAGTTGCTAAGGAAGAAAATCCATGGTTATGGCATAAGAGAGCGGCTCATATAAACATGCATCAATTAAACAAACTAATATCAAATGACTTAGTTGTTGGTTTGCCTAAGCTAAAATTTGAAAAAGATAGATTATGTGATGCATGTCAAAAAGGTAAACAAGTGAAATCATCTTTTAAATCTAAGAATGTTATTTCCACATCAAAACCTTTAGAACTTTTACACTTAGATTTATTTAGTCCATCTAGGATAAAAAAATTTTGTGGAAATTACTATGCTCTTGTAATTGTTGATGACTTCTCTAGATTTACTTGGACATTTTTCTTAACATTGAAAATTGAGGCTTTTAAAGCTTTTAGAAAAGTTTGCTAAGCAAATTCAAAATGAGAAAGACTTAAGAATTAAAGTGTTAAGGAGTGACCATGGTGGGGAATTCCAAAATGAATACTTTGAAAATTATTGTGAAGAAAATGGAATTTTGCATAATTTTTCTGCAGCTAGAACTCCCCAACAAAATGGTGTAGTAGAAAGGAAAAACAGGTCACTAGAGGAACTTGCTAGAACAATGTTAAATGAATCAAATGTTCCTAAATATTTTTGGGCTGATGTTGTAAGTACTGCATGTTATGCATTAAATAGGATGCTTATTAGGCCAATCATAAAATTAACTCCTTATGAATTATTAAATGGAAGGAAGCCTAATGTTTCTCATTTAAAAATATTTGGATGTAAATTCTTTGTTTTAAATAATGGAAAAGATAACTTAGGAAAATTTGACTCAAAAGCCGATGAGGCCATCTTCTTAGGTTATTCACTTTCTAGCAAAGCATATAGAGTATTCAATAGAAGAACCTTGAATGTTGAATAATCTGTACATGTTACTTTTGATGAAATTGTAGACCTTGATGGAAATCCTCTTGAGTCAAATAAAGAATATGCTGGTGATGATGAGTCATCTCAACCAACTAAATTGACAAAAGAGTGGCAATCACCAAGAGGACTTTCAATGGACAATATAATTGGTGATATTTCAAAAGGGGTAAGAACTAGAAATATGACAAATTTTTGTATGTCTGTAGCTTTTGTTTCACAGATTGAACCCAAAAGTGTTGAGGAAACTCTCAAAGATTACCAATGGTGCATTGTAATGCAAGAAGAAGTAAATCAATTTGAAAGAAACCAAGTCTGGGAATTAATTCCAAGAGAAGAATCTCATCAAGTTATTGGAACGAAATGAGTATTTAGAAACAAACTTGATGAAGATGGAAATATAACAAAGAACAAAGTTAGACTTGTTGCCAAAGGATACTGTCAAGAGGAAGGTATTGATTATGATGAAACCTATGCTCTTGTTACCAGGTTAGAGGCTATACACCTAGTTCTTCCTCATGCTTCATTGATGAAATTTAAACTATATGAAATGGATGTTAAAAGTGCATTTTTAAATGGGTTTATCAAAGAGGAAGTATATGTAGAACAACCCCCGGGATTTGAAGATTTTAAATATGGTTTGAAATAAGCTCCTAGATCTTGGTATGAAAGATTAAGTATTTTTCTAATTTCAAATGATTTTTCTAGAGGACAAATTGATTCTACTTTATTTATTAAGAAAGTAAAAGAACATATTATGTTAGTTCAAGTATATATTGATGATATTATTTTTGCATCAACTGATAATTCCTTGTGTGAAGGATTTGCTAAGATAATGAAGGTTGAATTTGAAATGTCAATGATGGGAGAATTAACCTTCATTCTTGGACTTCAAATTAAGCAACTTAAAGATGGCACGTTTATATCACAAACCAAATACTACAAAGAGATTCTCAAGAAATTTAGAATGGACACTTCAAAAGAAGCTAACACACCCATGGGAACATCATGCTATTTGTATAAAGATGAATCAGGTTTGGAAATTAATCAATCAATGTATAGAGGTATGATAGGTTCTCTATTATACTTAACTGATAGTATACCTGATATTATGCATTTTGTTTGTGTGTGTGCTAGATTTCAAGCATGTCCAAAAGAATTTCATTTAACTGCAATAAAACGAATTTTAAAATATCTACATGGAACTACAGGATTTGGATTATGGTATCCATCTGAAGCTTCTCCTAGTTTAATAGGTTATTCTGATGCTGATTATGGAGGATGTAAAATAGACAGAAAAAGCACTAGTGGAACATGTCATCTGTTAGGATCATCCTTAGTATCTTGGCATTCTAAGAAACAAGTCTGTGTTGCTTTATCCACAACTGAGGCTGAATATATTGCAGATGGCAATTGTTGTGCTCAAATTCTATGGATGAAGCAACAACTACAAGATTATAGTATTTTTCTAAGTGATATTCCTTTAATGTGTGATAATACAAGTGCAATTAATCTCACAAAGAATCCTGTCATGCATTCTAGAACTAAACACATTGAGATTAGGCATCACTTTCTAAGAGATCACATCTCTAAAGGAAATTGTAAGATTGACTATATAGACACAAAACATCAGTTAGCAGACACATTTACCAAACCTCTTCTCATGGATAGATTCTATGATCTTAGAAGAGACTTAGGAATATTAGAAATAGTCTAAACTCTACTTAACTAAATAATATTTGCATTATGTGTCTATTACATGTTAAATTTGAAAGTAATGAAGATCTTATGGAATCATTTGATTAAACCAAGATCTTGTTGATTTGATGAAGTCAAAATGAAGTCAAATGCTATTCTGTTGCAGTCAAAGGTTACTTGGTCAATAGGGTAGAGTGATTAGTGAGTCTGCATCTATACATAGGTATAATCATTCATATCTCTCTGCTGCATGAGGTTTCATCATTTAAAAGATTTTTCAAATGCCTCTAAAACGTGTTTAATCTGTTAAAAACAAAGTATTTTGTTAAATGGTTTTTAAGTAACTGTTTTAACTGATATTATATGAGCTTTATCAGTTAAAATGTTCTTAACACTCTCGTAATCGATTTTTAACTAATAGGTTTTCGAAATAATCGATTGAAACCTTTTAAAACATACACTGGAACTGTTTTAATTGATATGTCTTCGAAATAATCAATTTTTTTCATTAAAAGAGTTTTTGAAAACCTTTTGCCAGTATTTTAACTGATGTAGAATCGAAATAATCGATTAAAATGACTTAAGATGTTTTGAAAAGTGTTATGGCAGAATTTTAATCGATACAAACTTGAAATAATCGATTAAAATGACTTAAGATGTTTTGAAAAGTGTTCTGTCAGAATTTTAATCGATACAAACTTGAAATAATCGATTAAAATAACTTGAAGTGTTTTGAAAGATGTTTTGTCAGTATTTTAATCGATGCAAATGCGAATTAATTGATTAAAAAAACTAAGAGATTTTTTCCAGAATGTTTTAATCGATTAAAACAAGTCTGTTATCAGTTAAAATGACCTAGGAAGTTTTATGAAACTTTTTGGCAGAATTCTAATCGATTAAAACAACTAAGAGATTTTTTTCAAAGTGTTTTAATCGATTAAAATAGATTGTTATCAGTTAAAATCACTTAGAAAGTTTTGTGGAAATCGATTAAAAGGCGAAATAATCGATTCAAACAATTTAAAGGATTTTTTACAAAGTGTTTTAATTGATATAAACGTTGTCGTATCAGTTAAAACAAATATGGAAAATGATCAAGAACATTTTAACAGATTAAAAGACGTTTTAACAGATTAATTCAAGACTTTAATCAGATTAAAAGATTGTTTTAACAGATTAATTAAACCAGCAATTTAAAAAATCTTCTATATAAACAGGATTGCTTGAGTCTTTTAAAATATAGCTTTGAGCAATCAATCAACCAATCATAAGAGCTACTTTCAAGAAAGAATCACGCAAGTTTTGTGAAGTTTTTCGAAGTTCTTTCTTGAAGCAATTTTTGCATTCTTTTGGTGAATAAACTCATTCTGCAGAGCTGCATAATCCGGGGTTTGAGTGTTCTAGTTTTTTCTCTTTGATTCTTTAATTTTCTTTACTATATTGTGGGTGTCTAGAAGTGTGGGCACTGGTTTCTGTGGCTGGAATTTGGCTACAGGGTTGTTCAAGAACTGGAAGTTGGTTCTTGGTGAAGCTTTAGGTGCAAGGACTAGAATTTTGGTTCTTGTGGTAGATTGGGTGTGTGATTGGAATTGTATCTGTAAAACATTCAATCTAGTGGAACTCAGCTGGAATTTGGCTGGGAACTAGACGTAGCCCTGGGATTGGGTGAACCAGTATAAATCTTGGTTGTATCTTTCTAATCCTTTCTCTCTTTAATTTTGTTGTTGTCTTTATTTTTGATTGCTTGCTTTGTTTGATTCAAGAATTGGTCAGGACTCTTAATCTTTGAAATAGATAATCTGTATATTGCGAAAATCTTTCAAAGATCAATTCACCCCCCCTCTTGATCTCAGCCTAATTTTCTAATAATTGGTATCAGAGCAAGGTTCTTGAGATTTATTCAAGTTTTTCGATCCAAATGGCTGGAAATAATTTTTTTGAGGGTGCTTGTATTGATAGACCTCCACTGTTTTGTGGAACAGATTATTCATTTTGGAAGATAAGAATGAAGATCTTTATTGAATCTATTGATAATGTGTTTGGAATATTATTGAACATGGTTCCTATGTTTTTAACAGAGAATGGCCTAGTTTGAATGATTGTGAAAAGAAACTAATTCAAGATTATTGTACTGCTAAGAATATCATCAAATTTGCACTTAACAAAAATGAATTTTTCAGGATATCTCTTTGTCAAATTGTTGCACAGATGTGGAAAATTCTTGAAATGGCTTATGAAGAAACAACAGAGATATGTTTGATGGTCAATTTGAATTCTCCCATGACCAGTGTAAGTTCTGATACTTCAACAACTACTATGAATTACAGTTAATTACAAGATGCTTTTTATGAAATGCATGTAGTAGCTAAGAAATTAGAAATTGAAAACAAAAGATTAAAAAGCATGAATAGTTTATTAGAAAACAAAATCACTCTTCTTGAAAAGAAAATTGTTGATGAAGAAATTAAGAATGAAAATCTGCAAATAGGTAATAATTTTGATTGCATGTGTAATGATAAAGATTGTGAAAATTGTCCTGAGTTACAAAAGAAATTAGCATCTAAACTTGCACAAGGAAAAATCAGTCTTGATGTTATACTTGATTCTCAAAAGTTGGTTATTGATCGTGGTGGTATTGGTTTTACACCTCTTTTTGGAAAGAAAACTAGAGCATTTAAAAACTATTTTGCATATAGTAAATTTGTTTTGTCACCATTTATTACATACTTTTATTGTATGAAAAAAGGTCATTCTGTGAAATTTTGTAGAATAAAGAAATATGCTATACCAAGAGGTAGAATGAAATGGATTCCCAAGAATTCATTTCAAATAACCTGATTGGACTCAATGATTATAAAAAGGGTACCAGATATATATTAAATCTGTTTTGCAAGAACAAAATCTGGAAGTTCTTTGGTACCCAATTAGCAAACTTTGTTTCTGGATTCATGGACTATGTATTTTAATTGATATAAAACTGTTTTAATCGATTAATTCCACTTATAGAGTATACCAGAAAAGTTGTCCGTACAATTTTAATCGATTAAAATACGAATTAATCGATTAAAATGCTCTCAGGATATTTAGTATGATTGTTTTAATCGATTAAAAAGGATTTACATCAGCTAAAATCATTAAAAGGCCAAATTTAATCGATTATTTCTCTATTTAATCGATTATTATTCTGATATGTTCTTTCTAGAACAAGATTAATCGATTCAATCACAAATTAATCGATTAATATTCGGCTTTCAGTGCAGAATTAATTGATTGTTTCAATTCTATATCAGTTATACTGCAACTATACTAATTTCTCTTTCAAGCACAACAAACTGAAGATCTCTGGTACCTTGACAGCGGCTGTTCTAAACATATGACAGGTGATATTACAAGGTTTTACAATTTAAAACCAAAGAATGGTGGGACTATTGTCTATGGGGATAATAACAAAGGAAGAATTCTTGGAATAGGTGACATCAAATGCACAGAATCAGGTATTATTAACAGTGTATTATATGTTGAGGGTTTAAAACATAATTTGATCAGTATTAGCCAGCTATGTGATAAAGGATACAAAGTTATCTTTGGTCAAGATCAATGTCAAATTATCAAATCAGATTCAGAACAGGTACTGATCACTGGTAAGAGAATCAACAATATTTACATGTTAGATACTAATTCTGCTAAAAATTGTTGTTTAATTTCTAAAGAGAATGATTCCTGGTTGTGGCATAGGAGGTTAGCTCATATTCATATGAATCACCTTAATAAATTGATTTCTAAAGATCTTGTAATTAGCTTACCTAAACTTAAGTTTGTGAAAGACAAAGTTGTGATGCATGTCAAAAGGGCAAGCAAGTAAAGAATTCCTTTTCGCAGAAAAATATTGTTTCAACATCAAGACCTCTTGAACTTTTGCACATGGATCTCTTTGGTCCTTCTAGAACTATGAGTTTAGGGGGGAATCTATATGCACTGGTTATAGTAGATGATTACTCAAGATTTACCTGGACAATATTTTTAAAATTAAAATCTGATACTTTCCATATGTTTAAGAAATTTGCGAAACAAATTCAAAATGAAAAAGGCTATTTCATCTCTTGTATTCAAAGTGATCATGGGGGAGAATTTTCAAATGAAAATTTTAATAAGTTTTGTGATAAACATGGTATTAAGCATAACTTTTATGCTCCTAGAACTCCTCAACAGAATGGTGTAGTTCAAAGGAAAAATCATTCTCTTGAAGAGTTAGTTAGGACAATGCTTAATGAGAAAGCATTACCAAAATGTTTTTGGGTTGATGTCGTTAGTACTGCTTGTCATGTATTAAATCGTGTTTTAATTAGACCTTTTCTTAAAAAAACTCCCTATGAATTATACAAAGGTAAAAAGCCTAACATAAACTATTTTAGAGTATTTGGATTTAAGGTTTTTATCTTAAACAATGGAAAGGAAAATCTTGGAAAGTTTGATTCCAAATCAGATGAAGGTATCTTCTTGGGTTATTCATTGAATAGCCATGCCTATCGAATCTTTAACAAAAGAATAAATATTGTAGAAGAAGCTATTCATGTTGTGTTTGATGAGACTAACCCAAGTATGCAGAATAATTCTGAGTATAGTACAGAAGATGATGTTTTAACTGATAAAATGTATCAGTTAAAATTGCCAGAATCAACAATTTTTCAAAAACAGGAAGAATCTATTGAAGAATCTGAAGAGCAGTTGCCTAAAGAATGGAAGACTCCAAGAAATTTTTCAATAGACAACATCATTGGTGAAATAAATCAGGGAGTTTCCACTAGAAGATCTTTAAATAAATTCTGCAATCACATGGCATTTGTATCTCAAATATAACCAATAACCATATCTAATGAATTAAAGGATAATAACTAGATTAATGTTATGCATGATGAATTAAATCAATTTACAAGAAATGAAGTATGGGAATTAATTCCAAAACCAGATGATGTCAATATTGTAGGAACTAAATGGGTTTTTAGAAATAAAATGGATGAAAATGGTATAATTACTAGAAATAAGGCTAGATTAGTTGTTAAAGGGTATAATCAGCAAGAAGGGATTGATTTTGATGAAACATATGCTCCTGTTGCTAGATTAGAGGTTGTTAGACTTCTACTTGCTTATGCTTCAATAAAGAATTTTAGGTTATTTCAAATGGATGTCAAAAGCGCTTTCTTAAATGGCTACTTGAATGAAGAAGTTTTTGTTACACAACCACCTAGTTTTGAAGATCACATTCATCCAGAATATGTTTACAAATTAAAGAAAGCATTGTATGGTCTTAAGCAAGCCCCAAGATAATGGTATGAAAGGTTAAGTAATTTTCTCATATCAAAGAGGTTTGGTTCATAAGACTTTATTTCTGAAAAAATTAAATAATGATATAATTCTAGTTCAAGTATACGTTGATGACATCATTTTCGGAGCCACTAATGAGTCTTTATGTAAAGATTTTATCAAAGATATGCAGGGGGAATTTGAGATGTCTATGATGGGGGAACTCAACTACTTTCTTGGATTACAAGTTAAACAACTTCAAGGAGGAAGTTTTCTTCATCAATCTAAATACTGCACAGAGATTTTAAAGAAATTTGAGATGCAACATTGCAAAGAAGCATCAACACCAATGTCCACCAACTGCTATCTTGATTCTGATGAAAAAGGAAAACCAGTAGATGAAACTAAATATAGAGGGCTTATTGGTTCTTTACTATATCTCACAACAAGTAGACTTGACATTATGTTTAGTGTTTGTATGTGTGTCAGGTTTCAATCTGCACCTACTGCTGCAAAAAGGATCCTCAAATATCTCAAAGGGACTTTAAATGTTGGGTTGTGGTATTTTAATTGATAAAATATGGTTGCATCAAACATCACTTAGTTTCCAAATCTGGTTATTTTAATTGATAAAAATAAGCTTTAATCGATTAAAAGCACTTATACAAAATTTTTCATATTGTTTTAATCAATTAAATGTCAATTTAATCGATTAAATGCGCTTAAGTTTTTAGATTTCAACTTTCATTACTATTTTAATCGATTAAAACATTATTTGTATCAATTAAAATCAATAACAAGAACAGTTTAATCGATTATGTCATGTTTTTAATCGATTATTACTCTGGAAAGAAAAATTAAAGGCTTTAGTTAATGGTTGTTCTTGTAACATGCTACTAAAGCATGGTTCCCTTATCTTTACACGTGTCTATTGTATTCATTACAAATGTGTTAATGAAGATAAGTTTGAATCAACTTTAATTGGTTCTTACAAGAGTAATACATCTCAATAGTGTCATAAATTTGTTCAAATACTATTTTTAAAATAATTTTGGTATATATCTTGAATAGTGTTTGTTTTTCTTCTCTATTCCCTATTTTTGATGAAGTCAAAGGGGGAGAAATAATTGGTTTTAGATAATGATTGTTTTTATACTCACTATTTGAGGGGGAGTAGTTACCTAGGGGGAGAAGTGATTAATTTTTGAATACTCACTAATCTGTATATTCAAGTGACTTCTTCTGCAGAGATATTATTCAAAGAGGTGTTTGTCTTCATCAAATAGGGGGAGACTGAAAGTAATCAAGATCTTATTGAATCATTTGATTAAACCAAGATCTTGTTGATTTGATGAAGTCAAAATGAAGTCAAATGCTATTCTGTTGCAGTCAAAGGTTACTTGGTCAAAAGGTTAGAGTGATTAGTGAGTCTGCATCTATACATAGGTATAATCATTCATATCTCTCTGCTGCATGAGGTTTCATCATTTAAAAGATTTTGCAAATGCCTCTAAAACGTGTTTAATTTGTTAAAAATAATGTATTTTGTTAAATGGTTTTTAAGTAACTATTTTAACTGATATTATATGAGCTTTATCAGTTAAAATGTTCTTAACACTTTCGTAACAGGTTTTTAAGTGATAGGTTTTCGAAATAATCGATTGAAACCTTTTAAAACATACACTGGAACTATTTTAATTGATATGTCTTCGAAATAATCGATTGTTTTCATTAAAAAAAATTTTGAAAACCTTCTGCCAGTATTTTAACTGATGTAGAATCGAAATAATCGATTAAAATGACTTAAGATGTTTTGAAAAGTGTTATGGCAGAATTTTAATTGATACAAACTTGAAATAATCGATTAAAATGACTTAAGATGTTTTGAAAAGTGTTCTGGCAGAATTTTAATCGATACAAACTTGAAATAATCGATTAAAATAACTTGAAGTGTTTTGAAAGATGTTCTGTCAGTATTTTAATCGATGCAAATGCGAATTAATCGATTAAAACAACTAAGAGATTTTTTCCAGAGTGTTTTAATCGATTAAAACAAGTCTGTTATTAGTTAAAATGACTTAGAAAGTTTAATGAAACTTTTTGGCAGAATTCTAATCGATTAAAATGCGAAATAATCAATTAAAACAACTAAGAGATTTTTTTCAAAGTGTTTTAATTGATTAAAACAGATTGTTATCAGTTAAAATCACTTAGAAAGTTTTATGGAAACATTTGGCAGTATTTTAATCAATTAAAAGGAGAAATAATCGATTAAAACAATTTAAAGGATTTTTCACAAAGTAGTGTTTTAATTGATATAAATGTTGTCGTATCAGTTAAAACAAATCTAGAAAATGATCAAGAACATTTTAACAGATTAAAAGAAGTTTTAACAGATTAAAAGATTGTTTTAACAGATTAATTAAACTAGCAATTTCAAAAATCTTCTATATAAACAGGATTGCTTGAGTCTTTTAAAATATAGCTTTGAGCAATCAATCAAGCAATTATAAGAGCTACTTTTAAGAAAGAATCACGCAAGTTTTGTGAAGTTTTTCGAAGTTCTTTCTTGAAGCAATTTTTGCATTCTTTCGGTGAAGAAACTCATTCTGCAGAGCTGCATAATCCGGGTTTGAGTGTTCTAGTTTCTTCTCTTTGATTCTTTAATTTTCTTTACTGTATTGTGGGTGTCTGGAAGTGTGGGCACTGGTTTCTGTGGCTGGAATTTGGCTGCAAGGTTGTTCAAGAACTGGAAGTTGGTTCTTGGTTAAGGTTTAGGTGCAAGGACTGGAATTTTGGTTCTTGTGGTAGATTGGGTGTGTGATTGGAATTGTAATCTGTAAAACATTCAATCTAGTGGAACTCAGCTGGAATTTGGCTGGGAACTGGACGTAGCCCTGGGATTGGGTGAACCAGTATAAATCTTGATTGTATCTTTCTAAACCTTTCTCTCTTTAATTATGTTGATGTCTTTATTTTTTATTGCTTGCTTTTTTTGATTCAAGAATTGGTCAGGACTCTTAATCTTTGAAATAGATAATTTGTATATTGCGAAAATCTTTCAAAGATCAATTCACCCTCCCTCTTGATCTCAGCCTACTTTTCTAACAAAATTTGTCAATCTCTCTAGAATAATCGATTATCTTGAATAATAATCAATTATTGAGGCTTAAATGTGTAATTCATGAAAAATCTTTTTCTAATAATCGATTATTTAAGGTTATAATCGATTATTTGTACTTCATAGACCCAAATCAGTAATTTCTCTCTGGAATAATCGATTATCTCAAGTGATAATCGATTATCCATGCATTTTTTGGGCAGGGATGAAGAAATAATCGATTATCAAAGGGTGATAATCGATTATCCTGCGGCGTTGGAGATAATCTAGCCATTTGTAACGACTTTTTTTGCTTTAATTCTTATCATACTAGTCGTTTATGGCCATTGGGATCATTTTCTATATATCGGAGGGCTCAAAATCAAATCAAAACACTTCCAAACTTCTCTTCAAGAGTTCTTGCATAGATTCTACATCTTATTCTTGTGTTGTCGTCCTCCTCAAAGCTTTGCTTCTCTTCAAAACTCCTTATCTTTCATTTTCCTCTCATTTCATTCTAAATGGCTTCATCTTCCCTTAGAAAGATTCCAACAAGTAGAAGATCCGCTCCTACTTCTCATCCCCGCCCTAATTCTCTTGAAGGGTGGATTTCTGATGATGATGGAAGACAGGAATTTCTGGAAAGAAAGGGGTATTATTACACCTAAATTTCTTATTGGAGAGCAATTCATAAACAGGGGATTCCAATTTTCCAATCTTCTTGAGCAACAAGGTTTACTTCCTTTTACTGAGATGCAAGGTACATACTATCCGGATTTAGTTCAGATTTTATATTCTCACTTCAAATATCGAGATCATATTGCTACTTCCCGAGTCAAGGGTGTAACCATCATCCTTGATGATGATATTTGAGAAAATGTTGCTCATTTTCCTATAAGAGATGATGTTGTAAATGTCCTTGCTGATTTAGAGGATTTTAATCACATTCTGGCATATCGTTCCTTTCTTCGCAATCCTGCCATGGAAATTGGCAGACAACTTTTAGCCGGTCCTTTGAAGAAAGAAGAGCGCATGTTACTGCATCTTCTTGTATGGATTTTATGTCCTCGAGTGACCAACCATGTACAATGTTCTTCTGCTGACCTTCGCATCATCCATGCTATCATGAACAATGAGCCAATTGATTGACCCAGCCTTGTCTCCTTGGCAATGCTCAAGGCGAAGCGTCACCCGACCTTAAAGATTCCTTACGCTCTTCTCATCTCCAAGATTCTTGAGTACAAAGGTATAAATGTTGAAGGGGAACAATGGGCCTGGACACTAAACTCAAACAAAATGCTTGACAGCATGCTTACTCAGTTGCAAATGGTGAATGTAAATGGAGTTTATGTTCATAAAGATGATGCTCCTCACATGGCTGACATTGCTCAAGATTCTGATAATGAGGATATGTCTGCTGTTGATATGCTTGCTGATAATGTTCATGTTGTTGGAACGTCATCTGCTACTCACTCTACATCCCGTCCTTCCATGGAAGGCATACTATTTGATATGAATCAGAGAATGCAGGAATTCTTCTCTATATCTCAAGAATGGCATCAAGAAATCATAAGACGAATCTCGAATGTAGATGATCATGTGTGTAACTTAGAAGATAGATTTGATGCCCAATTAAATAGTGATGAGAGTGAAGAGTTTTAATTTTTTTTTCCTTGTTTGTATTACATTGAATCATTGAATAAAATTCTATGTTTGCATTGTTTAAGAAGAAGTTATTTACTTTTCTATTTAATGCACATGTTGAGGGGGAGAAAATATTTTAAAGCCTGATATGTTTAACAATCATAATGTTGCCTGGTATGTTTAATAGTTTTGTTAGTTGTGACAGGAAAAACAAGTTATTACAAAGGGCTTTAAATAAAATTTTGATCATCATCAAAAAGGGGGAGATTATTGAACATACAATGATATGATTCTTGAAGATTTTGATGATGATTCAAGAACAAGGACTTAAAGACTTGAATACTGATAATCATTTGTATTTATTTGTAATAACTCTGTTTTGTCTTTTTGAGTCTGTAAAATTAGAGTCCAAGATAGCCAACACATAATCCATCCTTTGAAAGTTCATTTATAACAAAACAACTCTGTAATAATCGATTATCACTCAAGATAATCGATTATCATGCTTTGAAACATATTTTTCTGAAAACCTTACTGAAATAATCAATTATCTGGGTTGATAATTGATTATCCCAGTTTGAAAGCTCTGGAATAATCGATTATCAAGCTAGATAATCGATTATCCTGGTTCAGTTTTACTCCTCTGCGAAAATGGTTTTGTAATAATCGATTATCACTCAAGATAATCGATTATCTACGTCTGTTATGAGTTTTGAATTTCAAATTTGGACCAATTTACGAAAACCCTTTTTCCAATACTTCAAGTTTCAAAAAACATTATTTCCCAGACCCTATTCTCTCTACTTAAGGTTCTCTAAGGCTCTCTGTAAAATAACAATCATTTTTCATACAAAAGTTAAGAGCTGTAATTGCTAGAGGACTTTGTGTAGGGAAGAAAAAGGGGCTTTTGAAAACCTAGTGTAGGCTAGAAGCGATAAAAATCACTAAGTGGGTTTCTTGGTGGATTTTGTGTTGTGTCGTCTCTAGGAAAAGTTGTTGTTCATCCTTTGTGGATTCAAAAGAGGTGTTCATCTCTTGTGTGATTCAAGAGAGGTGTTTTCTATTCCTTATCTTTTTCAATTTGTAATCTGTTGTAAACTGTGATTATAGTGACAACGTTAATCCTCTTTTAGAGTGATTAACAACTGGACATAGGGTCTTTTGATTTGAACCAGTATAAAACACTTGTGTAATCTTCTTATCTTTTATCTCTTTACTTTTCAAGCATTTTAATTGGTGAAATTTGGGGAAAATTTTCAAAATCTTAATGTTTTATAAGAAACCAATTCACCCCCCCCCCTCTTGGTTTTTGTCCCTAAACGCGAAAATTCCGCTGCGCGATTCTAACATTAGTTGTGAGGGAGATCATAGTGTCTGCACCATCCCTTTCAAGGGAGTTTCACTTTTCCATTTGAAGGAATGGATCCAATATGATGCAAGTTTTGCGACCTGGAGGTCAATCATAAGGGTGTTCTACTTGAAACCTTCATTACTTGATGTTTGTGCTCAAGAGTGGGTGAAGCTAACAACGAACCTACATGTTGAAGAGATGATACATTGGCATCTGCAGTTTCCTCAACATGTGACTTTGGAATTGGTCTTCAAAATGATGAAGCTCAAGCCACCCAACATTGAGATTCCTGTAAAGCAAAATGTGGGAATACAAAATCCTCTTCACCCTCTGCAAGATCAAGCATTTTTAAGTTTATTGTAAAATGTTAAAACTTTTGAGTAATTCTTGTGGTTGGCTTATATATCTTTTTTTCTATGACTTATGTTTGTTGCGCTCTCTAATTTATGGTGTAATTTACATTATGTATCTTTTTTTAAAATTAATTATTGCACTCTAGTTTTTGTTCAATTTTTGTTTTCTTTAATTTATAGCTTCATTTGATTTACTACTATTCTCTATTTATTGTTTTCTTCAATTTCAATTCATTGCCCACTCCCTTATAATTTTATGAAGGTGATAAAAAAAGTTTATGAAACAACCAAAGTGATAAGTTTTGTAACATGTAATTTTCTAATTTTTTTCCCCAATTTGGATTAATTTTTCTTCAATTTAATAACATATTTGACACTCAAATTTGTTACCAATGAATTCGTTACGGTGAAAATTATATACCAACATCAAAGATCATGTTAAATAATGTTATGAAGGTGATAAAAAAGTTCATGAAATGGCCAAAGTGATAAGCTATGTAACATGTAATTTCCTTACTTTTTTCCCTACTTTGGATTAATTTTTCTTGATGATAAGATTCTTCTGTATCACGCCCTGACACACACTGTCCTAGGTGACACTAAAAAGCAATGACCAAGATCAAATCTCCATACATCAACAATAAAGATAAATTCCACCTCATCCTACAGTCCAAGTCACATCACATAGATCACTATTCATCATAAGACTCCTCCGTACCATGCCCTTGTTAGAATTATAAGCTGAGATCAAGAGGGTGCGTGAATTGATCTTTATAAACTTGTTTGCAATTTAAAGATACAAATTAACAATTTCAAAGATTAATAAATTTGATCAAGTATTAAAGTAAGAAAACAAAACAAAATTGAATAAGATTCAAGCTGAATTAAAGAAAGTGATGGAAGAGGAAGAGAAACACCAAGAATTATACTGGTTCACCAAAACCACTGGGCTACATCAAGTTCTCAACCAAATTCCAGTTGATTTCCACTAAGTTGAAAATGTTTTGATTACAAAATCAAATTACAAAACACCCAACCTGCACCAAGAACCAAATTCCAATTCTTGAACCTAACCTGCAACGAAGTTCCTATTGCAGAACCAGTGCCCAATCTTCCAAACACCAAGACAATACAAAATAGAATTGAAAGAATGAAGAAACTAGAACAATCAAACCTAATTATGTAGATGCAAAAATCCCACTGTAGAATGAGTTTCTTCACAAGCAAGAATACAAAAATGCCTCAAGAAAGAACTTCAAAAATTCCCACTGAAAATAGCATGCTTCTTTCTTGAAAAGATCTCTATTTATTGCTTGAATGATTTCTAAAAGATGTATATTTAAAATGTTGAAGCAAATTTGTTTATATAGAGATTTTTCCAACAAACTGGTTTAATTAATCGGTTAATTCATCTTTTAATCAATTAAAAATCTTGATTCTAATGGTTTTAACTGATAAAAATATCATTTAATCGATTAAAATATTCTACAGCACTTTCCACAAATATTTTAATTGATACAAATGTGGTTTAATCGATTAAAACAATTACTCAAAAAATTCTTAAGTGATTTTAATCAATTAATTTGAAGTTTAATCAATTAAAATACTGAAAACATTTTCTAAAGCTTCTTAAGCATTTTTAATCGATTAATTCAAATATATATCGATTAAAACTACGATAGAATATGCTTACACTTAGTTTAAGTGGTTTTAATAGATTATTTCGAAAATACATCAGTTAAAAATGTGTCAGAAGTGTTTTTAGTTTATTTTAATCGATTAATCTATAAATATATCAGTTAAATCCGAGACTTAAGAGCATCTTAACCAATTAAAAGGATTTTTAACAGATTAAAGTGATTAGAGATATTTTTATTCCTTTCAAATGATAGAACCTCATGTTGTAGAAATGGATAGATGATTGATTATACCTCCTTAATATTGATGCTGACTCACTAAACACTACATCCCTTATCCCATAAACCCTTTGACTTTATCAAATCTTCAAGATCTTCACTATCAACATCACCCCTAACACACATTACCCTAGGTGATAGTAAAAAGCAACAACCAAGATCAAATCTCCATACATCAACGACCAAGATCAGTTTCACCTCATCCTATAGTCCAAGTCACAACACAAAGGTCATTGTTCATGATAAGATTCCTCTATACCATGCCCTGGTACACACTGCCCTAAATGAGAGTAAAAGGAAAAGACCAAGATCAAATCTCCATACATCAACGACCAAGATAAATTCCACCTCATCCTACAATCCAAGTCATAGTACAGAGACCACTATTCATGATAAGATTCCTCTGTACCATGCCCTGAAACACACTGCCCTAGGTAATAATAAAAAGTAATAACCAAGATAAAATCTCCATACATCAACGACCAAGATTAGCCCCACTTCATCCTATGGTCTAAGTCATAGCACAGAGGCCACTATTCATGATAGGATTCCTCTATACCATTCCCTAACCACATTTCCCTAGGTGACAGTAAAAAACAATGGTCAAGATCAAATCGCCATACATTAATGAGCAAGATCAACTCTGTTGCAAGTAGCATCAATTTTCCTGTGGCGAAGGTCA
Organism: Sphenostylis stenocarpa; assembly: GCA_963425845.1. NCBI lineage: Eukaryota > Viridiplantae > Streptophyta > Magnoliopsida > Fabales > Fabaceae > Sphenostylis > Sphenostylis stenocarpa. Next base: position 89,033,932 of record OY731403.1, on the reverse strand, counting down.
GGTGGGCCGAGTCACAATCGAATCGTGGCGCTTGGGCTGTTCAAGTAAAAAGAGTTGCGCTCTGACTAACGGCTATAGCTTTTGGCCTAGTGGTAAGCGCTCGATTCTAACAATTGGTATCAGAGCCAAGGTCACAAGTTCAATTCCTAGTGGGCAATTGTTGAGGGGGAGATTGTTGCGGGTTGCACAATTGTCCCGTGGCGGAGGCCGGGTGGGCCGAGTCAGAATCCAAGAGTGGGATACCTTGTAGGACAATTTCTGAGGGGGAGATTGTTACAGGTAGCATCAATTGTCCTGTGGCAAAGGTCAGGTGGGCCGAGTAACAATTGAATCGTGGCACTTGGGCTGTTCAAGTAAAAAGAGTTGCGCTTTGACTAACAGTTATAGCTTTTGGCCTAGTGGTAAGCGCTCATTCCTAACAAACTCTACCTCATCCTATGGTCCAAGTCATAGCACAAAGGCCACTGTTCATGATAAGATCCGTATGTATCATGCCCTAACACACACTGCCTTAGGTGATAGTAAAAAACAATGGCCAAGATCAAATCTCCATACATCAACGACCAAGATCAACTCATAGGGCATACACACTATGCACACTTAACTCTATATATAATGTCATTTGCAACTTCTCGTTTGCAACACATTCATAAAAATATTAGTAACTTCAGTTGTATTTTGTGTATTTGAAAAAAAGAAACTATAATCATCAACAATGTTGTTGTGGAGACAAGATAAGCATATGTCTGCCTCCATAAGAACAATGGTAATATTCTTATGTCCATATTGTTTATATGCTCGTCTTTGTTGACTAATTACATTAATTATATTTGACCATATTTACCTAAATTCTCTATTATTGCAGGACCCTAATGATAGTATTGTGTCTTCATACTGTCACTCAATGTCGGAGTCACTCCCTCTAGTTGTTTCTATACTGGAGGAAGCTAGCTTTGGGGGAGTGGCAAGATTAAGACATTTAAAATTTGACCACAGTCTAGTCACGACTATAGTGGAGAGATGGAGACCTGAAACACATACATTTCATCTACCCATAGGTGAATGTCGCATTACATTTGAAGATGTTGCACTACAACTTAGGCTACGAGTGGATAATCATCTGATCATTGGACCCATAATGTTCGCCTTGGAAGAGATATGTAACATGTACTTGGAAATCATGCCAACGAAAGTTGAAAACCTCATTAAAGGAATGGTTAAACAAAAGTGGCTAAGAGATACCATGTTGCCACTGCCATAGGAACCATCAGACAACCAACTGCATGCCCATGTTAGGACATATATATTAGGTTTAATCGGAGGTGTTTTAATGCTTGACAAAATCAGTACCAAAGTACATGATGGATGACCATTTGGGCCATAACACATTGTGCCTCATCACATTGGCCTCAACATACTAGGCTTCAAATAAGGCCCTGTCGCCGCTGTCAAAAGAGGCGGTCGGAGCGACGCGATGATTTTGTTCGACTCGCATTTTTAAAAGAAATGGTTCAACGTCTTTAGGTTGTCCGATAACTGGGTTGGACCTAAAGGTGAGGTTTTCTAAGGGTTCGAGGAGTCGCCACCAATGTTTTTACTGGAAACATTGGAAAAGGAAGAAAAAAGAAGGCACTAGTTTAGAAAAACCAACTTTGGCCATTACAACCAGAGTCAGGTAAGGGAGTTACTTACGTGTAGGGAAGGTATTAGCTTCCCTACGACGCCCCTTTCGGGTTCCCTATGATGGACTGTTTATATGAAGAAATAAAAACTATAAATTGCACTTTTACCCTTTATTTATTTATTGCGAAAATTGAAATATTGACTACATGACCCTAAGTAATTAATGCACAGTAATACTATCTAAAAAATTAGTAAACTGGAGAAGAGAGTGTATAGGAACCTTCAAAGCAAGCTTTTATATGAATTCTTTGAAATTGGGTGCTTTTTGGCAATCCCCCCACTCTATAATGTTGATCGCTCTTCCTCGCAAAACTATAGAACATTTTCTAAGAAAACTAAGAAACTCTGGAAATGCTTTAGAGGGATCCTAGGAGAATAATTTGAAGAAAGTGCAGAAGGGAAAGTGGAAGATGAAAGAATTAATGGTTGAGTTCAAGAGGGGGGGTGAATTGAACTTTAAAACTTTTTCGCAAATCTTACTTTCTTTTGGAAGAATGAGTTATCTTTTTTCAATCTTTGCAAAGGTAATTTGATTTAAACACAGTACAATTAAAGACAGAAATTAAAAGAGATGAAAGAAGAATATTAACACACAAGTTTATACTGGTTCACTCTAATCCAGAGCTACATCCAGTTCTTGACAAACCAGTCAAGTTTCACTAATACCAAGTGAAAATTATAACCAGTAGATACTCACCAATCTACCCCAAGAACTATCTTGCAAAACCCACAAGACAGAATCTTGAAAACCACCCAAGTAACCAAATCCGATTCATTGTACCAAGTGCAGATTACAATCCAACCTGCACAATCAAACTTTACAAAAGAATATGAAAAGAATAAACCTGGACTTGAAGTTTCTAATTGTCCAGAACCAATTCTATCAAGACTTTCTCTCTTTGAATGACCACAATTCTGATCACAGACACCTTATGATATGAAAAAGATTCTTGAATGCAGAGAAAGTCACGTATGAAAGTTTCACATGATTGATTTCACAAGTTTTCTCAAGTAGTGTGTTGTATTGTTTTTTCAAAAGATAGATCAAATCTGTATATATAGAGTAAATCAGAAAAAGCGAACGTTTCATCTGTTAAAAACTGTTTTAGAGAGTCAAAAGATAAGTTGGTTAGCAGTAAAACAGGTTTAGAAGAGAATCTGATCGATTAAAACAGAAGAATGATCGATTAGACTGAGTTATGATCGATCAGAATAAAACTATGATTGATCAGAATGAGTTATGATCGATTAGAACAAAACTATGATCGATTAGAGTATTATTTCAATCGATTAAAAGATCGATTCAATCGATTGATTTCATTTAAAGTTCCTTTTAATCGATTAAGACATCGATTCAATCGATTGATTTCATTTAAAGTTCCATTTAATCGATTGATTCGAGTTTTAATGGATTAAAACAACTTAATGAAAAATGACAGCACTCTGTTTCAATCGATTGAAAATCATTTCAACAGATTAAATTCCTGCAAATACTTAGTTTAAGAAAAATAGTCTCTCTGTTTCAACAGATTGAAAAATATTTCAACAGATTGATTTTCTAAAAACTCTTAGACTGAAAAAGATCTTTCTGTTTCAACAGATTTAAAATCATTTCAACAAATTGAAAATGCGAAACTTGATATTGAAAATTCATTGAGTTATTTTAACTTGTTGATTCCACGAATCAATCAATTGAATTTTCGATTATGTATGACCATTTATTATGTTAAGTGATTTTAACAGATTGAAAATCCTTTTCAACAGATTGAAAAAAACTTAGTTAATTCTTTTAATACTTAAACGTAAGTTTTTCATGCAGTAAAAATGATTTTCAATGAGATGCATCATTTTAAGGTGCTTATCACAAAATATAATGGCCTATCAAGAGATTAAGTGCTTAAACTTAAAACCTTAATCATCTACACACCCACAACCTAAGTTATATCTATGTCTTCATCAAATCCACCAAGTGCTTCAATCTCCCCCTATTTGATGGAGACAAATAACCACTGCACCTGCAAAACAAAAATACCAGACCAGAGACATATATTTTGTGGTGTGTGTGTAGTGACAGTTTTAAGCAAAATACTTCTCCCCCTATTTGACTGCATCAAATAGATTGTTGTAGTTACAGTCCAATGGGTCCACGTGGGAACCCCAAATAAAAACCAGAACATAAAAAAAAAATGAAAAGAAAACAGAATAACAGAAACATAGAAAATCTTCATTCGTCCCCGGGGCCTTGATTGAATTGCAGTTCCACAATCCTGTTGTAAATATCTTCTAGTTGATTATCAATATGCTGGAACCTTGCAATGAAATTTTCATCCAAATAATGCTGCCGAGCCCTCAGAGCAGCAGTCATCTCCATATGCCTCCTTTGGTCAGTTTGCAGTTCGCTCATTTGATGTAACATTGTTCTTTCGAACTGAGACAGAGGAGTGCCACGGTCAGGCGGTGGATTGTATGGAATCATCTCCATTGGGTTCACTTCTTCCATTGGATCAGACGAACGTGCTGCAGAAGTTCCAGGAATATTATCAGTGTTGATTCCTTCCTCTTGCTCTTCTTCTTCACTTTCTTCACTTCTCCCAGCATCTTCTTTCGAGATCCATTCACCATCAACTGAAGTCACTAAGTCTCTTGGCTTTGATCATGTGATCCTTGATGACAAAGACCCAGTTCACACGTATTCTGTGATGAATGCAGTACATCAGAACTAAATCTCCTTCATTTAGCACCGCATGATTGCTCCCCCTGGGTGTAAGCTGCCAAGAAACGATGAAAGCGAGAATCCTTTCTTCCAGTTTCAACTTTCCAGTGTTGAATGAACTTACAGAATCATGCCTATTCTTCAGGCAAGAGCGGAAATACTGAACTTTATTAAATTCTTCAACATCCGAAGTACACCCTTTGGTGACTTTCACACCTACATCTTTTATTCCAGCAACTTCCTTCCAGACATTAGGTGTTATCTCAATGTCTACTCCTTTAACTTGGGTTGACAAAGTGGAACCTTCAAAGGATAAATTTGTGAAGAAAACTTTAATTAAGTCAGGGTAAATTCTACCATTCAACTCAAGAAACGACTGAAGTTTTTGATGTTGCAGTAACTTCCGAATGCCTCTGAATCCTTCGCCATCAAACCAAGAGAACTTTAACATTTTTGGAATGTTGACTTGCTTCCTGCTTAATTCATGGATAAACAAATCCATTTTCTCTTGGTCCCCATTGAACCAAGTTTCAATCCTTCCTCCAACATTCTGTTCTTGCCTTGCCGTAGAGGACTCGCCTCTGCTGGACTTCTTCCTACCAGACTTTGTGCGCTTGAACATATTTGATTTTTGGAATGAACAGAACAGAGAAGAACCGAGAAAAGAGAAGCTCAAAGAAGAAAATAATACTATAGGAATGAGAATACACAATCTTTATCGGCTTAAAAAAATTTTGTCTTTACTCGATTTATTGTTTCGTGTAATGATGATAAAGAGGAGAGAGAATTGCTACTGTACACTTTAATTACCCACACATCCGATATCCAATCGAGTCATTCAACTTTTATTGGATATCTTTGATATTTAAGAGAGTAGTTGAAGTTTATCTTGTTGTAAATGCTTTCAGCTTACTCGCAAAAATCGGTTAGAGACAAAGTACATACAACTAGCCCTAGAAGAAAAATAATCAATTGATATTTCGTGAAACCAACTGATTTTGTAATCGTAGATACTTATAAGTGAAATACACCGATTGAATCAAAAATTAAATCGATTATTTTGTAAAAGAAAATTATTCGAGTACCATTAGTGAATTCAATCGATTGAATCGAAGATTTAATCGATTGATTTATAGAAGAAAATGTGCAGAGCAACAAGATTAATGAAATAAATCGATTAAAAACTTATTTAATCGATTGAACTACTAACACATCAATATCAGCTGAGTAAGAATCAGTAAAATCAACAGATTATTTCACAATTTCAATCGATTGAAACAAATAATATCAAGTTATTCATGCAATTATTAATCGATTGAACTTGTTATCGACCTGTTAAAAAGCATACAATCACTGTAACGAATTAGTTATGCAATACTAGATATATCTAGAATTCCTAATTCAGTCCTAAGCATATTAAGTCTATCTCTAGGAAGTGGTTTAGTGAATAAATCAGCTAACTGTTTTTCGATTCAACGAATAAAATCTCACAGTCACCCCTAGATACGTGTTCTCTAATAAAGTGATGTCTAATTTCAATATGCTTAGTTCTAGAGTGTTGAATAGGATTCTTAGTTAAGTTTATTGCACTAGTATTGTCACAAACCAGAGGTACCTTGTTTAGAGTTACTCCATAATCTGTTAGTTGTTGCTTGAGATAAATGCTTTGAGCACAATGGCTTCCCAGCTGCAATGTATTCAGCTTCTGCAGTTGATGAGAGCAACACACACTTGCTTTTTGCTTGTGCCATGATATAAGACTGCTCCCTAGTAGATGACAAGTACCGGAGGTACTTTTTCTGTCCAATCTACATCCTGCAAAGTCAGAATCGAGAAAATCCAACAAGTTTAAGGGATGCACCCTCAGGATACCATAGTCCAACATTAACCTGTTCCCTTGAGGTATTTCAGAATCCTTTTGGCAGCGGTAAGATGAGATTCCTTTGGATTTGCCTGAAATCTTGCACAAAGACACACACTAAACATAACGTCAGGTCTACTAGCAGTTAGATACAATAGTGAACCAATCAAACCTCTATATTTAGTTTGATCAACAGGTTTTCCTTTTTCATCTAAGTCTAGACAACAGTTAGTAGACATGGGTGTAGAAGACACCTTGCAGTTTTGCATATCAAATTTCTTTAACAATTCATTGCAGTATTTAGATTGACTAAGAAAAATGCCATTTCTTAATTGTTTAACCTGGAGACCAAGGAAGAAATTTAATTCTCCCATCATGGACATTTCAAATTCACTTTGCATTTCTTTTACAAACTTATTACACATGACATTATTAGTGGAACCGAAAATGATATCATCCACTTACACCTGCACGAGAATAATGTCAGTTCAGATTTCTTAATGAACAGAGTTTTATCAACCTCACCTCGCTTGTACCCTTGATCAATTAGGAAGTTACTTAACCTCTCATACCATTGTCTAGGTGCTTGCTTTAAACCATAAAGGGCCTTTTTTAATTTGTAGACATGGTCAGGATGCTTGTGATCTTCAAACCCAGGAGGTTGAGAAACATATACTTCTTCATTGATGAGTCCATTCAGAAAGGCACTCTTTACATCCATCTGTAGTAATCTGAAACCACTTAAGCAGGCATAAGATAATAACAATCTAACGACTTCAAGTCTAGCTACAGGTGCAAAGGTTTCATCAAAATCAATACCCTCTTGTTGGTTATACCCTTTGGCTACCAATCTAGCTTTATTTCTAGTAATAATGTCGTGTTCATCTAGCTTGTTTTTGAATACCCACTTAGTACCAATTATATTGATATCTTTGATTTTAGGAACTAATTCCCACACTTTATTTCTTTCAAATTGATTAAGCTCATCATGCATGGCACTAACCCAGTATTCATCATTTAATGCTTCTTTAACTGTCTTAGGCTCTATTTGTGAAATGAATGCCATATGATTACAGAATTGATTAAGAGAATGTCTAGTAGATACTCCCTTATTAATTTGCCCAATGACATTGTCTAGAGAGAGATTTCTTGGGACAATCCACTCTTTAGGAAGCTCTTCCAGAACATCTTCTTCCTGTTCTTCAGTAATTGTTGGAGAATTAGCTTTTGCTGGGTCCACTGATGGATCATCTTCTTCAACAGTACGCTGATCTGTGTTACTGGCATGTTTCAACTGATAAGAATTATCAGTTAAATCTTCTTCATCTGCAGTACCGTATCAGATTCTGGCTCACAAATAAGGCACTTTTCTGGTTTGAAAATGACTTTGTGACCAAGATCACATAACTGACTTATGCTTATCAGATTGTGCTTGAGACCTTCAACCAGAAGAACATTGTGAATGATTACTGATTCACCATCACCAATATCTCCAGAACCTAGAATTCTTCCTCTGTTGTTGTCTCCATAAGTCACATGACCTCCATTCTTCAATTTCAGCTTCTGGAATTTTGAAATGTCACCTGTCATGTGCCTTGAGCATCCGCTGTCTAGATACCAAAGGGACTCTTGTTGCTGTTCCTGAAAGATCAAACATCAAGTATTTGGTACCCTTACGTATTTTGGGTCCTTAGGAGTCAATTTTTCTATTTAACATGTTTTGGAACCCATCTTTTCTTACCTTGCGGCACAAAATATTTTCTAGCATGACAGAATTTTATAGTATGTCCTTTCTTCATGCAGTAATGACACGATGAGAAAGGGGATGCTGTTGTTTTTCTGTATGAAAAGAAGTTCAAATATTTTTTTGTTTTTACCCCAGTCTTAGGTTTGTATCCAATTCCACTATGTTCAAACACACAGTTTTGAGACCCAAGAAGTGCATATAAATTCTTTTTGCCTTGAGTAAATTTAGACAAAGTTTTAATCAAGTAATCAACCTTATCTTGCGAGAATAATACACTTTTCACACTTCTTATTAGCAACATTATCAGCGAGATGCATAGATTATATCTAGATGTTCTAAATCTGTTTTGCTTTCTAATAGTTCATTTTCCAGAACTTTAACTCTATTTTCTAACCAGTTATTTAATCCTTTTAACCGATTATTTGTATGAGATAAATTTCCGGCTTCACTATGCATTTCATTGAAAGCATTTAGTAATGTGCTCGTAATTCATTTCATTCTCTGTAGGAGTTGAACTTACATGTGATGAAGAGGATTCACAGCCGACCATCAAGCACAAGTTCACCTCCTCACTTTCGGATTCAGAGCTGGAAGATGAATCATTGTCTTGCCAGGCTATATAAGCCTTTTTCCCTTTGTATCTTGATTCTTTCTTGTTCGATTCTTGGTCTTTTCCGGACAATCACTCTTTATGTGACCACTGTTTACCACAAGAATAACAAGTAATATTATTTTGAACAGATTCGATCTTTTTATCATTGTACCTTTTTACTTGGCCAATTCCGTTTCTTTCTTCTAAGAAATTTTCCAAATTTCTTAACCAATAAAGTCAGGTTCTCTGATTCATCTTCTTCAGATCCATCGTTTTCTTCAATTGTCTTGAGAACAATATTTCTAGTTTTCTTTTCTGCATTCTCTTGTTCTTTGAACTCGATTGATTTCCAACTCATGTTCCCTCAACTTACCAAAAAGTGAAGCGGTAGTCATTTCGAGTCAAGTCTCTTGATTTCGATATTGCTTGTCACCTTTGGTTGCCATGTTCTGTCCAAACACTTTAAAATTTTGATGTTCAACTCTTCTTTGTCAAAAGTCTTTCCTAACCCGATTAGATGATTAACTATGTGCGTGAACCTTTTCGCACATCTGCAATTGTTTCTCCTTGCTGCATTTTAAACAACTCATAGTCCCTGATTAACTCATGCTTTCTTGCCCTTTTCACATCAGACGTTCCTTCATGTGTAACCTCTAAAATTTCCCACATCTCTTTGGCAGAGGCACACTGAGACACCCTGAAAAACTCATCAAGATTTAAAGCAGAGGTAATAATATTTTTTGCAGTATAATCATATTGGACTTTCCTATTTTCTACATCAGTTAATTCAGCCCAATCTTTTTCGACTACTTTACCATCTACAGTATGAGTTGGTTTATAAGGACCATTAACAATTGTTTCCCAAATGCCTCTATCAAGAGATTCAATAAAGATTTTCATTCTAACCTTCCGAAAGAATAATTCACACCGAGAAAAAGTGGAGGCCTGTTTATGGAGGCTCCTTCTAAAAATTCATCTTTCCCTCGGCCATTGGACCGATTCCTTGAGTAACTTACAAGAACCGACTTCGATGCCAATTGAAAGAATTAATGGTTGAGTTCAAGAGGGGGGTGAATTGAACTTTAAAACTTTTTCGCAAATCTTACTTTCTTTTGGAAGAATGAGTTATCTTTATTCAATCTTTGCAAAGGTAATTTGATTTAAACACAATACAATTAAAGACAGAAATTAAAAGAGATGAAAGAAGAATATTAACACACAAGTTTATACTTGGTTCACTCTAATCCGAAGCTACATCCAGTTCTTGACAAACCGAGTCAAGTTTCACTAATACCAAGTGAAAATTACAACCAGGTAGATACTCACCAATCTACCCCAAGAACTATCTTGCAAAACCCACAAGACAGAATCTTGAAAACCACCCGAGTAACCAAATCCAATTATCGTACCAAGTGCAGATTACAATCCAACCTGCACAATCAAACTTTACAAAAGAATATGAAAAGAATAAACCTGGACTTGAAGTTTCTAATTGTCCAGAACCAATTCTATCGAGCACTTTCTCTCTTTGAATGACCACAATTCTGATCACAGCACCTTATGATATGAAAAAGATTCTTGAATGCGAGAGAAAGTCACGTATGAAAGTTTCACAGATTGATTTCACAAGTTTTCTCAAGTAGTGTGTTGTATTGTTTTTTCAAAAGATAGATCAAATCTGTATATATAGAGTAAATCGAGAAAAACGAACGTTTCATCTGTTAAAAGCTGTTTTAGAGAGTCAAAAGATAAGTTGGTTAGCAGTAAAACAGGTTTAGAAGAGAATCTGATCGATTAAAGCAGAAGAATGATCGATTAGACCGAGTTATGATCGATCAGAATAAAACTATGATCGATCAGAATGAGTTATGATCGATTAGAACAAAACTATGATCGATTAGAGTATTATTTCAATCGATTAAAAGATCGATTCAATCGATTGATTTCATTTAAAGTTCCTTTTAATCGATTAAGACATCGATTCAATCGATTGATTTCATTTAAAGTTCCATTTAATCGATTGATTCGAGTTTTAATGGATTAAAACAACTTAATGAAAAATGACAGACTTCTGTTTCAATCGATTGAAAATCATTTCAACAGATTAAATTCCTGCAAATACTTAGTTTAAGAAAAATAGTCTCTCTGTTTCAATGCAGTTGAAAAATATTTCAACAGATTGATTTTCTAAAAACTCTTAGATCGAAAAAGATCTTTCGTTTCAATAGATTTAAAATCATTTCAACAAATTGAAAATGCGAAACTTGATATTGAAAATTCATTGAGTTATTTTAACTTGTTGATTCCACGAATCAATCAATTGAATTTTCGATTATGTATGACCATTTATTATGTTAAGTGATTTTAACAGATTGAAAATCCTTTTCAACAGATTGAAAAAAACTTAGTTAATTCTTTTAATACTTAAACGTAAGTTTTTCATGCAGAAAAATGATTTTCAATGAGATGCATCATTTTAAGGTGCTTATCACAAAATATAATGGCCTATCAAGAGATTAAGTGCTTAAACTTAAAACCTTAATCATCTACACACCCACAACCTAAGTTATATCTATGTCTTCATCAAATCCACCAAGTGCTTCAGAAGAATGCTAAGAAAAGGGTGAGGACGTCCCCCCTTTTATAGAAATTCGCTCATGTCAGGTCGGGACCACCGTCTCGCCTAACAAGGTCGGGACCGCCGTCTCGCCAAATGAGACGGTGGTCTCGCCTTCGGCAAGTGGCGAGCAGTCATCTTGCCAAATGAGACGGTCATCTCACCATTGACGATTGGCGAGATGGCGGTCTCGCCAAACGAGATGGCGGTCTCGCCATTGGCAAGTGGCGAGACGGCGGTCTCGCCCTTAGCCGATGGCGAGACGGCAGTGTCGGCCTTTTAGGTGGAATTTCTTATTTTTCCAATACAAAAATCTTTCCTATTCTAATATGGGTCTTATTGGTCTATCCTAGGGACCTTTTAGGCCTTGTCCATCTTCGAACGGAAGTCTTCTGCTCTTTATTTTGAGGTCAAACAAGATTTGGGGTCTACAAGCCCAAACTTGAAGGGGCTACACTTAAGGTTCTAGTCTTGGCTGCAACAAAAAGGGAATATATCATTTTAGCTTCTTAAATTCGTCCAAAGTACTCCAGACACTCAAGGAGGTCTAAGGTTCAACTCTTGGTTGCAACATTTGAGAGTTTTTTGGTATATAAGGCAACATTAGTCCCACATTCCTTAAGTAAGTAAGTGAATGAGAGGGGAACAACTATATATATGACCCCTTGTGTAGCTTTTTGAATCACATTGGAATGAAGTCAAAACATGTGTGTGGAACTTTCATATTTTGCTTGTATCCCGAATTGACTTTTCAAGTGTCTTGGGAGATTTCTTTCTCCTATTCTCCTAACAAGGAACCTTCCTTGGAGGAGTTAGTATCTAGTTTCTTTAGAAACTTGGGAAAGAATTTTGGTTCACCTTAGGTGCTCAAGGTGTGAGGCTTTCAGTGTCATCCATGGTGGAAGGAGGGAGAATATTTCCATCAATTTGGTATTATGAGCTAGGCATAGAGGTCTTCAAGAGATAAGTAGCTTCATCTTTTCCTTCTTTCTTGTCTTTGAATGTTCATCTTGTATGCAATTGCTTGAGTCTTTTGAGTCATATGTAGTCGATTTTTGTGTCTTTAATATTTCTCTTGTAATTGATTCATTGCTTAGTTCCTTTCATGAATCATTTGTATGTTTAAGAAGTTCTTAATATGTTGTATGAGTAACCATAGAATTTTGTTTACTTAGCTTTCAATTTTATAATCTTCCATGTTGTATTAGATAGTCATGTTTAGTCCTTATATGTTCATAATTCCATAGAAGTTGTCCCACATATGTTAGAAAATAGAAATTGTTGTTGAGAAAAATAATAAAACCAAGTTTGTATACTAGGAACCGAACCATGTATGTTGGCTTGTACCATTAACTATATTCTTTTGCTATTAGATCATTGGCAAAATTCTGAACCTAAAATTCTTGTACAAGCTAAGATTGGTCTAGACTTCTTTTAATTTTTGAAAGTTGAATCAATTGTGGATTAATATGCTATGATAATGTTTGGACTTATGTGGAAATAATGTCATAAAATTGAGTTGAAATTGATTTGATGAAAAAGGCTTAAGTCTCTTAAAGAACAAAAGCAATTGAATTGTGAAGTTAAAAAGAAAAGAAATTAAAAGAGAAAAGTCGAGACTTAGTAAAAATAAAGTTTGAAAGTAAGATTGCAACTCTTAAATAAGTCCGACACTCCTTGAAATAATAGTTGAATTGAAAAATTTGCATGTATAAAGAGATGGATAGGGGTGTATGAATTGGTCAAAAATAAATTGGGTTTCCAAAGTGATTCAACTTTAGTCTTTTGTTTTGTAATCCATTCTAGATTCATTCTTACACTACAAGAAATATTAAAATTACCAACGGTCAAAATCCGTTGGTAATAACAAAAATCCGTCGATAAATGTGTTACAAAATTACCGACGGATTGGAATCAGTCGGTAATAATTTTATTATTTATTAAATATTTTACTTATTTATAGAATATTTTTTTTATAGAACCCCCTCCCCTTTATATTCTTATTATTTATTATTAATTATTTATTCATATTATATTTTTATAGCTTTGAATTATTGAATTATTATCAGATTAAGATAAATATTATTGGCAGGATTCAAATCCGAGTACCTTAGAGTTAGAGGCTGATACTCCAACCACTAAGCTACTAATAATTTGGCGTCACAATTAGAGTTAGCTTTTAATATTTTTCTCTTTTTCTTTATCATTTTTCTTTTTTTGAATTTCTTAAGTTTGTCAAATAATAAATTCTAATCACTTGATTGTGTCCAATTCTTATTTGACCTTTTATTGTATTTTTTATGCTTGCATCTTGAGCACTCAAAGAAACAAGATAACCATTTTACTTTTCCTTGATTCTTGGAAACTCACTTCTTCTTCAAGGTAGCATCTTAGGTGTTGTTAAGAAGAAAGGAGAAGGTGTTCTTCAAGAAAGCTTGGGAAGCAAGAATTGAGGTGCAAGAAGAGTGAAACACTTGACCAAGTGAGGAACCTTAAAGTAGTGGCAGAAAAATTCATCAATTTCCTTCATAAAACAAGCCTTGTAGCGAAGTTTTCGTCACAAAAAGCGTTGCTAAAAATTTCCGTTACTAAAATCTTTTTTGTAATTTTGTCATGGATTTTGTTGTTTTTTTTTATAATTCTTGTTGTAAATTTTTCTTTTGTGGGTGTCTTGGAAAAATGTTCTTGGTACAATCCCATCTTCTACTTTAAACATTGTAATAGTTTCACGAATTAGTCTTGTCGAAGTGTCCCAAGAGGCTCATTAAGTATCACTTGGACTTTCACTCTAGGTTTCCATCTAGTTTACTTTGTGTAAATTTTTACAAGTAGAATTTAATTTTTCCGTGACAAAATCTATGTGAGTCTTTAAACGACTAGTTGACCTTTCTTTGGTCTTAGGGCTCCATCACACACACACTTGAAAAACTTCTTTTATGTTTGTCACTTCATTTTTGTGAAAAATAATTTTTTAAATTATTGTGAAAGTCTTTCTTAAACAAAAATGAGTGACCATTCTCATGCACCTTTAAGTCATTCTAGTGTGGGTGGGAGCTATCGTAGGGAACACTTTTTCATTAAGGACAAATTAGAACTTTAGAAGATAATATTGAAAAAAAAAAGATAAGGAAATAAGGGCTATGTTTGCCCAACTTTTAAATGATAAAAACAAAAATAGAAATAGAAGTGTGGGTTCTAGGAGAAGATAAGAACACCATCACCAACTCCACTCACATGTGGAGGATTATAATAGTCATCACAATGATGATTACTATCAACCCTAACCACTTAGGCGCATAGACCTAGAGTGGATTATCATAAGGAATCGAAGGTAGACCTTCCTCCCTTCCATGGCAAGGATAATATTGAAGAATATTTAGATTCAGAGATGAAGGTAGAACAATTGTTTGAGTGCCATAAAATTAATGAAGAAAGAAGGGTGCCCATGGTAACCTTTAGTTTTCAAGGCCATGCATTACATTGGTGGACTTTCCTAGTGAGAGAGAGAAGAATACATCATGAACCCCAAGTTCGATATTGGAATGAATTAAGAAATGCCCTTGGGAAAAGGCATTTACCCTCATACTATGATAGAGAGTTAATGGACAAGCTCCAAAGACTCCAACAAAAAACATGTTAGTAGATGAGTATAGGCAAAAAATGGAACTCCTAATGATGAGGGCACAGATTAGGGAAGAGCCAAGAATCACAGTTGCTAGGTTCCAAAGTAGCCTTAACCTAGACATTAGGGATAGAGTTGAACTACTACCTTATAATGATTTAAATAAATTAGTTCAACTATGTGTAAGAGTAGAATAACAAATAAAGAGAAAATATTCCCATAGGATAGACTACTCTACCACCTGTACCCCTAATGAGGAATACAAAAGGGAGGGGCACCCTCCAAATCTAAGGTTGAAGAGTCACAAAGAGAAAAAGAAAAAGATAAAGATAAAGAAAAAGAAAAAGAGAAAGAGAAAGAGAAAGAAAGAGAAAAAGAAAAATATAAAAATAAAGAACCTTCCAAAGGGCTTAGAACTAGAGACATTCAATGTTTTTGATGTCTTGGTAGAGGGCACTATGCTTTTTAGTGTCCTAATAAAAAAGTTATATTTTTAAAAGACCAAAAGATCGTAAGTGAGGTTGAAGCTCACTCTACACCAAGTGAAGAGTAAGTTTAAAACTCTTAGGAAGAAATTCTCCCTTGTGAAGGAGAATTACTTGTGGTGAGAAGACTTCTTGAAAGCAACATTATAAGCTAGAAGAATCATAACAAGAAAACCTATTCCACACAAGATGTGAATTTTTCAAAAATACTTGTTCTTTAATTGTGGATAGTGGTTATTGTTGTAATTGTTATAGTTCTAGGTTGGTGGAAAAGTTATTCCTAACTACTACACCCCATCCAAAACCTTACAAACTTCAATGGATCAATGAAGATGGTGGTATAGTACTTAATAAACAAGTAGATATACCAACATCTATAGGACTTACAAAGAAAATACTTTGTGCGATGTAGTTCCTATGGATGTTGAGCATATCCTACTTGGTAGGCCATGGAAACATGATAGACAAACTATCCACGATGGTCACACCAACAAGATAAATTTCCTTCACAATGATAGAAAAATAATTTTGTGTCCTCTCAAATCTCAACAAGTGAGGAATGATCAAATAAAAATAAAAAATAAAATTGTAAGAGAGAAAAAAAAAAGTCAAAACAAAAACATTATCTTATAAATAAAAAATTGAATTGAGAAGGAATAGGGTTTGGGGGTTTTGTGTTCCCTCCAAAAGAGTTGTTCAACAAAAACTTTTCAAAATAAATTTCTCCTCTAAAGTTTGAACAACCTCTTTTTCTTCTCTCATAAAAAGGACACTTGCTGCCACAAGTCACATACTTAATTTTCTACCCATGGGATATAACATAATTTTGAGAAAAATTATCTATTTCCCAAAGAAGTACTTTATGAACTTCCACTTTTAGGGAATAGAACATTGAATGAACCCCTTGAGATAGAAAATCAAGTAAGTGACTTGCTAAAGAAGGATTCAGATCAAGGAGATTCTCAATCCTTGTATTATACCTAGATTAGATCTATCACTTTTAATAAATACCTATATTAGAACTCTTACTTATAAATAAATTGTTTTCTTTTACAGGGAAGATTTGGATATGAGGTCAAATCCTTCTTAAGAGGGAGGGTCTGATAGAGGACCATCTGGGCTATAACACATTGGGTCTCACCACACTGGGCCTCAACAATCTAGGCTTCAAAAAAGGCCCAAACTTGAAGGGGTTGCACTTAAGGTTCAAGTCTTGGCTGCATAAAAAAGGGAATACATCATTTTAGCTTCTCAAATTCGGCCAAAGCACTTCAAATACTCAAGGAGGTCCAAGGTTTAACTCTTGGTTGCAACATTTGAGAGTTTTTTGGTATATAAACTCATAAATGTAATTAAAAGTGGTCTAGGTGGGACTTGAAGCTAGGAACTTCAACCATCACTTGTATAAGGCAAAATTAGTTCCACATTCCTTAAGTGAGTGAGTAAATGAAAGGTGAACAACTATATATATGACCCCTTGTGTAGCTTTTTGTATCACATTGGAATGAAGTCAAAACTTGTGTGTGGAACTTGCATATTTTGCTTGTACCCCGAATTGACTTTTCAAGTGTCTTTGAAGATTCTTTCTCCTATTCTCCTAACAAGGAACCTTCCTTGGAGGAGTTAGTGCCCAATTTCTTTAGAAACTTGGGAAAGAATTTTGGTTCACTTTGGGTGCTCAAGGTGTGAGGCTTTCAGCATCATCCATGGTGGAAGGAGGGAGAATATTTCCATCATAACTTTCTTTTGCTTCAAGTTTAGATGATTTTTTTCTCAAATTTATCTGGCAAAAATTCTATAACAACATCATCTATCCATGATTATATGTAATCAATCTACTCACCACAGTATCATCATGAAGGAACTAGTTTCTCTATCTTCCTTCCCTATGAACCACTTGAATAACAACCACCGCAATAAGGACCACCTTAAGAAGAACATCAAAGAAGAAATCAACGATGTAATAGACGACGTCCTTGTTGTGGAACTGGTCATCATTATGGAAACTAGTTTAACTTTTGTGTAATGCATAATAATTGTACTTTAGCTTTTTATGTAATGCATATTAACTTTTCTGTAATATATTTTAAGTGTACTTTTCTTATTTAAATGTTATTTTCAAGTATCCAACTTTATCAATTTCTTAAAATACAAAAAAATTAACTAAATTTTAAATAACAATAAAATTATTAAATATTATTTTATAAAATATTTATATCTAATTATTTAATATTAAAAGTTAAACACGATAAAACTCCTTTGTACCACACACTAATACACACTGCCTAATATCTCAGCAAAAACTAATGGTCAAGATTATATCCCAAAACATCAATAGTCAAGATGTAATCGGCACTGTCCAAAACCAACCTAGGGATGCATGAAATACTGTTCAATATAAGACTCCTCTATATCACACACTAATGCACATTGCCCAATATGTACATTGTCCAAGATCAACATTGAAATATTATTCAAGATAAGATTCCTCTGTACCATATATTGTTCAAGGTGTTAGCAAAATGTAATGGTCAAAATTTAATCCTCAAAGATCAACGATTCATATTTAACATACATTGCCCAATATGTACACTGTCCAAGACCAACCTCGAAAACTATTCAGGATAAGATTCTTCTATACCATATACTGATCAAGGTGTCATCAAAAAGAAATGTCAAAATTGAATCCCCAAAGATCACTAATCCACATTTAACACATATTGTCGAACGTCAAAGTCAAGTCACCATTACGCTGTCAAAGGCCCAGCTGAAAATACAAAGTACAATAACTTATTATTGCGGCATTTTTGTTTACATAATACAGTAAATGACATATATAAATTCAGGTTTCGTCTCATAAAAAATTCACTCACTCATCTTACCTATCAACACTCATATCCAACCTTTGTGTTATTCTTCTTTTTACTCTTTAAATGGAGGAATTTGGAATAAAAAATACCGAAATTTTTGATAACTCTTATCTTGCTGTTGTGTTTGCAAATGGGCAAATCACAACAAATGAGAAAGGGGTGTACTTTCAATGTGCATCTCCTAAACTTTTTCAAATTCCACACAGTTGCACATTTATTATTCTAAAGGAAAAAATATGTTTTTCTTTAGGAATTCCTACACACACCTCAATCAACAGGTTGTATTACCGTCAGCCAAGACTGACAGGTGATGATTTAATTATATATGATGCTACTAAACTATTTTCTGATATTGATGTATCTAACATGATTACTTGGAAGTCACAATTCCCTTTAGATACTATCATTGAATTATATGTTCAATATTCAAGATCCATTGATGAAATAATGATGCTTTTTAAACCCCCCTGTTTCTACCTCTTCTGCAAACTCAAACAACATCCCTTCATCTGAAGCTATAATTTATTTTGGTGAGCTTGTTCAACGTGCAACCATCATGGAACATCAAAATGGTTTTGGTCTTAGTTATAGATGTTTAAACCCTAGAACAATAGTAATCCAACATACATGGTCTTTTGCTCAAACTATATGAAAACATTACTTAAGTACTTCACTATGGAGATCACAAACAAATTACTGAAATTAACTACCATCATCCAGTTCGGGTGCGAAACCAGAAGATCATTCACGACTCAATACAAATTAAAATTGATGTTGATATGACCAAAATGATTAACCGTTGAAAAAAAAACACAATCTCAACACCCAACTGTGTAATGTGAACATGTTGGCAAATTTTGGGTCATGTATATATATGATACATATTTAAATGTGTTAGGGTCATTATTTATTAAGCCAAATAATAAAGTGATCTGACTAAATTAAAGTTTTGGCTAAAAGCATATGTCATGAAAATAAAATTGTGTAGAGACCATAGAGCAATTTCTAATTTGATGAGGGGCCAAATTGGAAATACTAAAACTTAAGTAATTAACCTAATTCTGGTTATCTAAAGGGTCATGGTCCCCTTCTGGGAGCACGTAGACAGAACGTAAGTTTCATTCCTGTTCCTTTCTTTCTATCCCCATCAAGAGAGAAAATCAAGAGGGAAATACAGGTGCTCTTCAGGTGGAAGACCATAAGATCAATATAGTGTTCTACAAAGACATCATCGTTATGGCTAATTCAGATACGCTTTCGCATTCAGGTACGCTTTCGCATTCAGTTTACAGCATGTTTATCAGTATGGGATTATGTTTATGTTTGATCGTTAGAATCAAAATCAGGATTATTATTATTATTATTAATTTTCCAACAATTGGTATCAGAGCCGCCCATATTTGATTCATGTCTGTTTAATTTATAGAACCCTAATTATGAAAATTAGGATTAATTTTGTTTTAAACAATTCAAATTACCCAATTTTATGAACCATAAGTGGAGGATAATCTCTAATTTTTGTGAACCCTAAAATTTAAATTTGGGGGTAACATCCCCAATCTGATTCTACTTGCTTATGGAACCGTGGAGGAAGCTATGGATTCTTCTTCTTCTTCGTTTTTCACTTTTGTTTCAGTTTAAGTTTCAAGTTTTACTGAGAAAGAAACAGTGTTTCATATTTCAATTTTTCTTGTATTGGGTTCTCTGTTCTTTTTTGAATCTTTTGTTTTTATTTAATTTTATGAGTTTGGAATTGGGGGTGGTGTTTGTGGAGTTCCCAACACAGAGAATCTTAGGTAAATGATGAATGTTTCCACATGTTTGGTTGTTATTATTTTATTGCCTCTATCCCCTAGGAATTTAAGGAAAATTTGATGTTAAATTAGGGTCCGAGTGACTACTTGTTTAATTCCCTTTTAGGGTTTAGAGCGAGTATGCTAAAGAGACTCAGAACTATCTCTGTTTCATCCCTAGTGTGATTTTAGGAAGATGTTCATCCTTTATGTATTGGTGGAAAATGAGGCCTTTTTTCATCCTTTGATTTGTTCAAATGAGGTGTTCATCCCTAATGAGATTCTAGGGAGGTGTTCATCCTTAGTAGAATTATAATGAGGTGATTCTCTTTTGAATTAGTTTGCAAATATTAAATATTTGGTTTTGTTATATAAATAAAATATTCAATTTTTGGTAGTTTAATATTTTTTGTGAGCAAATTGAGTCAAGAAGTCACCAAAGTAACTTCTCTTGAATTGGGCGAGTTCATGAAAAATATTGAATGTTAGTGTTTGTGTATATTCATGCGAGTATTAGTCGGCCCAAAGGAAGATTAATATTTGGCCGAATTGCATACACACTTGTAATGATAAACATGTGATAATTATAAGGATTTGCTTTGTCGATGATAAATCAATCCAAAGACTGGTTTGTTGTTGGACGTGCTTTATTGTCAATGTTTGATTATTACAACAAGATACCTCTAGCAGTTAATATTACTTGTCCAAAGACTTGATATTGATGGTGCATTGGGTATCTTGAGATGGGTTAAACCACTATTTGAATATATATTATTTATTTTTTATATAATGTGAGCATAATTAGTTTAATTGGACTCCCGAACAGTAAGTGGTTATATTATTGGTTATTCTGAAAGAGCCAGGGGATATAAATATTATGATCCCACATTAAAGATAATTTTTTGAGACGGGAACTGCTACGTTCTTTGAGGATATTGAGTTTGGGGGGAAGAATAAGATTAAGAACTTCATCTTGGAGGAAGAATCAGTAACAATTTCAGAACCAATTCAAACAGTTACTTTTGATAAAGTAAGTTCGGAACCTCCACAAGGCATTGTTAATGAACCCCTTACTCAAGATGATTTGGTTGTTCATGAAGAACAAACTCAAGATCCTTAAGAACCTGTGCATCATGAGCTAATAACTTTGCAGAGATCCACTAGAGAAAGAAGAAGTGTTATTTCGGATGATTACATGGTATTTCTTCAGGAACATGAGGAAAATAATGATATAATGGAAGATGACCCAGTTAACTTCCGTCAAGTTATATAAGGTTCTAAATCTCAAAAGTGGATTGAAACAATAGGATAAGTATAAGTCCATGCAAGACAATAAGGTTATTGGGAACTTGTCCCATTACCAGAAGGTATAAAACTCATTTGGCTTCAAGATGAATATTGTTGATGATTGTATGTATCACAAGTTTAAAGGGAGACAAGTTTAGTCTCAATCAGTGCCCAAAGGGAATTTGGAAATTGAGGAAATGCAAAAGATTCCCTATGCATCAATTGTAGGGAGTTTGATCTATGCCCAAGTATGTACGCATCCAGACATAGCATATATAGTTGGGGTTCTAGGAAGATATTTAAGCAATCCGAGGAATAGACCATTGAAAAGCAGCAAAAAGGGTCATAAGATATTTAAAGAGAACAAAAGATTATATGCTCACATATAGGAGGTCGAGACCAGTTGGAGATCACTAGGTTTTCGACTCGAGATTTTGTAGGATGTCAAGAATTTGTAACTTGCTATGAGACATCAAATCATGGAATATGGGCGATAAATTTTGTCACGAGGCTGCAAATTGTGAAAGGCATTGAAAGACCATTTAAGTTATATTGTGACAATAAATCAGTCTGTATTGTTAAGGAAAGAGTACAAAGTGGACATGATTTTCATAGAACACTTAAGGACAAACTCCATGATACCGAGATCCTCCGACTAAAGGACTTCCGCCCAAGGTCTTTCATGAGCATTTTGCTCACATGGGTGTTTTACGGTTTGAGGAATTTGTGGTTTAGTGGGAGTTAGTCACTTTCATATATTTTATGTTCTATGTTTAATTTCATATATGTATACATTGTTTTTTTGGACATATTTGGTTATCTATAGATATGCGGTTTTCTTGTTCATTCATTACACTTTGTACATTAAGGTTATTGTATCGATCTCGATAAGTTAAAGTTTGGACCAGTTGAAAATAGACGTGTACAGATCACCTTCACGTAATTTTTCATGCTACACATTTCATGATGAATCCATGTCATTTGGTTATGTCGGGATGAGTAATCTTGTTGGTTTTAGTTGCGATGATGCAATGAAAAGTCTGGTTTGGTTCTATATCCTGATATGATTAATGGACAGGACTTTTGGAATATGCTAAAGGAATATAATGACAATTTTGAGCTCATAAAGTCTAACACATTTGTAAGGTTGTAAAGACATATATATTTGTGACCAGTGGGAGATTATTGGCAAATTTTGGGTCATGTATATATATGATACATATTTAAATGTGTTAGGGTCATTATTTATTAAGCCAAATAATAAAGTGATCTGACTAAATTAATGTTTTGGCTAAAAGCATATGTCATGAAAATAAAATTGTGTAGAGACCATAGAGCAATTTCTAATTTGATGAGGGGCCAAATTGGAAATACTAAAACTTAAGTAATTAACCTAATTCTGGTTATCTAAAGGGTCATGGTCCCCTTCTGGGAGCACGTAGACAGAACGTAAGTTTCATTCCTGTTCCTTTCTTTCTATCCCCATCAAGAGAGAAAATCAAGAGGGAAATACAGGTGCTCTTCAGGTGGAAGACCATAAGATCAATATAGTGTTCTACAAAGACATCATCGTTATGGCTAATTCAGATACGCTTTCGCATTCAGGTACGCTTTCGCATTCAGTTTACAGCATGTTTATCAGTATGGGATTATGTTTATGTTTGATCGTTAGAATCAAAATCAGGATTATTATTATTATTATTAATTTTCCAACAGAACAAACATGAGGAAAGATTAAATTATTTGTTCAAGCTAAGACTATACGAAAGACAACATCTAACGAAATTATTCGTGACATAGAAGATATTACATACGTTAACAAACAGGGGTAACAAGGTTTATATTTGTCTCACGATTTATAATATAATTTTTCAATTACCATTTATCTTGTATTATTTCTAATTTAGTTGGGTTTCATATTAACCTATATAATTGCAATTATGCACCATTAATTTATTAATTTATGATCTTTTAATATTTTATATCATGAATATAAATATTTATAAATATAAAAATATAAATATATATTAATGAAATATAAAATATGTGATTATGTATTTATAAAATTTATATAAAAAAATAAAAATAAAAATATATATATAATACGTTATTTTTATATGTATATAATAAAATATTTAATAAATAAATATATTTGTATATTTAATAAAGATATATATATATATATATATATATATATATATATATTAAATGTCTTATTATATAAATTCATATTTATTAAGTTTATATAAATATTAAATCCATAATTTATCTGTGTTTTATAATTTTTTTACATTAAAATTATTATTAAATAAATTATTATTCATATAATATCTTATGTAATTATTTTTATTTATTATCCCTATAAATTTTCATTTTTATCAATTTTTTTCTTTAACTAATTTATATTAAATAATATTTAAATATTATATATATAAATATATATATATATATATATATATATATATATATATATATTATATATCTGTATTTACTATATTTATAAAAATATATTAAACCTATAATTATATAAATAAAATGTTTAAATATATATATATATATATATATATTATTTACTAAACCTATTTTTATTTTAAAAAATACTTAAATATTATATTAAAAATATATTATCATCTATATATATATATATATGAAATATAAATATGTATTTATTAAATGTATAAATATATATATTAAATATATGTATATATAAATATATTAATATTTATTAAATGTATAATATATATATATATATATATATATAATATTTATTAAATGTATAATATAGATATATATATATATATATATATTTTTTTTTCTTTTTAAATTTAATGTTTATATTTAATATATATTATTTTTATTTTGAAAAAATTATTAACAATTAATTGAAATGTGCTATCGATTTATATTCACGTAGAAAAATTTCTATTTGGAAAAAAAATATCAAAAATATTTTTCTGAATAAAAAAATATATATTATTTTAACCTGAATTTGTAAACTATATAAATTTTTTTATTTATCATAACCAACTATTTAAGGAATATGAGATAAAAGTGATATCAAATCCACTATATTTATCGAGATGACATGAATGTTGTGAGATGACATTCACTAAAATAATATTATTATTCATTCCGCAACCTATGTATATTCTATGTTAATAATTATATTTTAAAGGTAATATGCACTACTGCAGAAAATGCTTTTTACGTTGGTTAAAATGAGTTTTCTACGTCGGTTAAAGCGGTGACATAGATACGGGGTCATAGAAAGTAAGTTTTTCTACGTCGGTTCCTAATAATTGACGTAGAAAAGACTTTCTACGTCGGTTAGTCAGGGAACCGACGTAGAAAGACTTACTTTCTATGAGTTATTCTGATCGTTCATAACTGGTTCTGATCGGTTATAGAGCTATTCTGATCGATCATAACCGATTTTGACTGTCATATTACTTTCTATGTCGGTTAACAGCGATAGCAGACATAGAAAGTCTTACTTTCTAACTTTTTATAACCCCGAGTATCTATATCGGTTAACGATGCTTAGTGATTGTATGTGTTATCAATGTCGGTTATGCCTATAACTGACATAAAATGTTAAACTTTCTACGTCGGTTATGTCATTAGCAGACGTAGAAAGTACTTTCTACGTCGGGTAATGACATAACCGAGCGTAGAAAGTGTTATTTTTTTACGATATCTGCATTTTCTTCACGAGATGCTACCTTTCTTGAGTAGACACTGCCTATTCATCATAGTTCCGAGACAAATATTCACAGATCCAAACACTTGTACAAGCGAGATATGCACAGTTCATATATAGTTCCAGGCAGAGATATGTACATATGAAACATATTGAAATCAATATATATATGTACCTCGGTTCCAGACAGTTCATTTACTTAAACGAATGTAAATTTGCTAACTTAAATCAATTCAATCAAAATTGTTACAAGTCAAATTTGCTATGAAGATTGAATACTTAAAAGGAAAGAAGCCCATTGCTCTCTAATATCGTCTAACACTTCAATCTTCATTGGAGATGAGTCCGTAAATTCCTACATATTAAAACATTTCGATTTAGAAACCATTTACATAATTGGCATATTTGACTTAATTATAGTATATTTACCTCCCTCCATGAGCCAATAATATTTTTGGCTACGATGGTGTGCATGTGCTTCATCACATAATACCCGCACTCATGGCTTCCGGTTGGCGTGGACACTACAAGTTAAATACATGTCGAGATTAACTTTAAATGACAAATTGAACAACGAGTAAGAGGTGTTTGGTCACCTTTGGTGCAATATACGTCAACTTCTTTCTAGCATGAAATGGAAGGCCTTGCAACCTTAGGTGAGCTTCCAAAGCTCTACAAAAGGACAAATAATTTTGGTGTAAGTGCACATATGATACAACAATTAAAAAATCAATTAAAAAAACCAAACTTACGCGTCTATGTGCTTTCTAATATCCAAATCATTTGGTTTCTTGTGTAATGAACACAAGAGAATCACAACAAATTGCCGAGGAACAATGATTAGGAGCTGCCAATGACCCCTGCACATTGAAATAATATTAGTAAAATTTCAGTTTTACATAAATGTGCATTAATTTATAAGATGTATACTTACTGATGCAAGTAAGGTGCTAAGTAGACTTCTTTGCCCCCATTTTGAAATTTCTCTATTAAGTACGTTTGCACCTCTTCAGCTTTATTCCCAACGGACTGAATGGCAACAAGGTCAACAAATCCATAGATAAAGGCAATCTTCCTCTCAACACACAAACGATGTAAATACCTTCAACATTGAAAATAAATAAAGTTATAAAATAATGTACCAGTGAGAATATAAAAAATATGTAAATATACTTACAATTCCCAAAGCTGCAACACTGGTACACATAGCATATCAGTACCAGCGAGAAGATAAAAAATATCCCTTTGGAGTAAGAACAAAGGGATCGTCCGGAGTCCTGCATACGACTTCGGGTGACATATCTAACTGTATGGGAGTGGTCCAGATAGTCGTCGCTAGTGCTACCGAGTCGTCGTAAGCGATCGGTGGTGGTGGTGATTCATGCACAACTTCCTTTGCTTTTTCAGCCTCTTTATATACAAGTACCAAAAATAAATAACATTAATATACATCAACCTATCAAAAAATAATAAGTAAAAGAGATAAATGCATGACACAACCTGTGCATGTGTTGGGATGGGTCTTGTTAATGAAACTGGCCATAAGATAAAATTTCCAGGTGTCTGTCCCACTGTTTGAACCTCTTAAGTGGGAATAGGGATTGGGGCAGCAGCATCCCGGACATCTACAACCACCACTCTTATCATATCATGTCCAATACTCTGGTGGTGGATGGTTGACCCCAATGCATACATTTTCCCTAAGGTAAACAAATGATAAAATATTTTAGACTATATAATGCTTAACAGTGTACCAAATACATGTCAAAGATATAATATGTACCGTATGCCACCAAATGCTCGGGAGGACCCGCAACATACAACTCACAGTCAGCAGTGTCAGTAGGGGCAACCTCTGCCCCTCTATCAGGAGCATCACAACTCTCCTTTGTGCTGACATGAATCGGGGATGCCTCTTGTGCGGGGACAGAAGGTTGAGAGGACAAAGATGCCAACTCTGCTCGCATTGAGCTCAATAACTCTGCCTTCAAGTTAGAGTACACCTCATCTCGAATCTCCTTCCTAATTTGTTGTTTGAGGGACTCAAACTCCAACTCATTCAGATGCCTCAAAGTAGGAGTTGCCACGGATGGGGCACCAAAGTACTGTCTGATGCCCACCCCTTGTCCAGCAGCACGAACACGTCCAGGATGCTCTGGGGTACCAATGGCCACTGCCAACATATCCTGACGGCCATGTGGGTGGAATGATCCCTGAGTGCTCTGCTCAACCAACTCATCCTACAACACAAAGGAAGGATTTTTTAGCAAATACATATGCCTATTGTAGTATAACATATATAATTAGTTTAGGATATGCTACTTACAATACGTTGAGCTACAACATTAGTTTTCTCAGATAAGTAATTCCCTGATGAGTTCTGGCGAGCTCTCTTCCATTTATCATGGCGCGAAGGGCGAGTGACAACACTCACAATCGACTCATCTGAACGATTACTTGAAGATGTCTCCTTCATCATCTTCTCCTCCAATTTCTCATAACCCCCACGAGACAACCTGTTGGGGTGGATATTCTTTCTCTGAATATCCTGTGCCTTCTGCCACTTGGCCTGTTGCATTCCATGTTAAATACCAGATTTAAAACCTCTATTTAAAAAAAATGACTGCAAACAAATGACAATTGTGCTAACCTGAAACTTAGCGTCTAAACGCTGAGTCCGAAATGCCTGCCATGTCTCCTCATCCAAAAACTGATACTGGTCACATGGGTTCTTGTTGCTCAATGCCCCATATATGTATCGACTAGTCAGATCACTCTTAAAACCTCTCCAGCGTTCCCCAGCATATGAGATCCACTTTGTCCTCAACAAAGTGGTGTTAGGGACATCATATGTGACCTACACAATAAAAATAACATGAAGGTCCCAAAAAGTTAAATATATATACATGTTAAATGCTCAATAAGAGTAGGTACCAGGATACTCTGCCAAATCTGCATCTTCAGTGTCTCTGGAACATGGTCCCAATCCTCAATAAGAATACTAACCTTGCTTCTCCCAAGCAAGGTCACATAGCTAGTGAATCTAGAACTGTGCTCTCCTATGGCTCTACCTGTTTGCATGTCAAACTGGATAGGCAATTTCTGATCGGAGCTACGGCTGATATTCAAGCCCCTCAACCGTGTAGCACGCCTACCCTTTTTCCTGGTAGACGGCTGACTCTGATCACCACCTTGTGTAGGAGGGGGGGACTGTGTAGGAGGAGGGGTACCAGATGAATCTGCCATATCTGTGGTCAAAGAAAAAAATAATAGTTATTAATTTAGACAATATGACTGAAGATAAACAAAAAAGTGCATACATTAGAAAATAAAACATTAAAAAAAGTGCATACATTATCAAGTTGGAACATTCTCCCAAAATCCTTCCATATGGTCATAACGTGTGGCATGCACATCATCTATTTCTACATTAACACTCAAGTTTGGTATATTTGAAGAGAAACATGGTGTCTCTAGTATATCAAGTACTAATTCATCATTCTCATGAGAAGTATACATGAGTTTTCCTTGTAGAACCACTGACCATCCTTTGTTAGCGGGATCAGTGACATAAAACACTTGTTTTGCCTGAGATGCCATGATAAATGGTTCTTCGGTATAACGAGTATTTTCAAGGTTAACCAAGGTAAATCCAAGATCGTCGGTGAAGATGCCGAGTATTAAAATCAACCCACTTACATTTAAAAATAGGTACTCTGAATATCGTGTAATCTATTACCCAAATCTCTTCAATTACACCAAAGTAGCCCATTGACGCCAGTTATCGGATATTTATCCTTTGAACTCGAGAAATGCATTGATTCGACCACCACCATGACTCCACTATTTTGCATTGTGCTTATTTCATCTTCTCCCTTTGTATAAAATGAATAGTTATTTATATCATACCCACCCCAACATATCACATCAAAGTTTGGCTCACATGCTAGCCACTTTAGTGTATCAGAAGCAGTATTGTCACCTTCAACTTGTTGTTTAAACCACTTCAAAAATCTTTTGTTGTGTTCAGTGATCACCCACTTTTTAGGCATAAGTGGATTATTTTGCTTCACAATGTCTTTATGAGAACTTAAGTAGGGGATGATTTCTTCACTGTTATTCAATATGTACAAATGCGCTTGAAGTACTTCATCTCGACACATTGTCACAACTTTTGCACCTCGAGTTCCTCTACCAAGACCTATTCCATGGTAACGAGTCTTAGGTAACCCTATAGCTTCAACTTCTGATAAGTATTGTGTGAAAAACTCAATAGCTTCCTCTGCAATATATCTTTGAACAATTGATGCTTCAGGACGATATTGGTTCTTCACATACCCTTTTAATATCTTCATGTATCGCTTAATAGGGTACATCCATCGTAAGAAAACTGGACCACAGATTCTAACTTCCCTGGCTAGATGAACAATCAAGTGAACCATAATATCAAAAAATGATGGAGGAAAGTACATCTCAAATTGACATAATATGACTGCAGCCTCATTCTCTAACTGATCCAAAACATCTGGGTCCATAACTTTACTACATATGGCATTAAAAAAAAAGCATAATCGAGTTAAGGAATATCTAACATTCTCTGGTAAGATACCTCGAATAGCCACAGGTAGAAGTTGTTGCATCAATACATGACAATCATGAGATTTTAACCCAAGCAATTTTAGATCTTTCATAGATACAAGTCTCTTCACATTGGAAGAGTAACCAAATGGAACCTTCACACCTCGTAAAAACTCACAAAAACTTATTTTCTCTTTTTTAGACGAGTGTGTGACATGCTGGAGGCAAGTATGTTCGGTTACCATGAGGTTGAGGAGCTAATTGTTCTCTTATACCCATTTCAACCATGTCCAAACGAGCATTGACACCATCTTTTGTTTTTCCTTGAATGTTAAGGAGCGTTCCAATGATACTGTCACACACATTTTTCTCTACATGCATGACATCTATACAATGCCTCACATCAAGAACCCTCCAATATGGAAGAATAAAAAGGATTGACATTTTCTTCCATATACCTGTGGCTTTCTTTTGCATCTTTCCAAACTCACACGAAATCGCACTTGCTTGTTGATATACTTCTTCCCCACTTAAAGGTGTTGGGGCTGCATCATTTTCTTGACACCCGTTAAATGATTTTTTTAATTTACGATATGAATGGTTTGAAGGAAGAAATCTTCGGTGTCCAAGGTACACTGTTTTCCTTCCATGCTGTAGTTGATAGTGACATGTGTCTTCTTCACATATCGGGCAAGCTTTATGTCCCTTTGTGTTGTAGCCACTCAAATTACCATATGCTAGAAAGTCATTAATTGTACAAAATAACATTGCATGCAACTTGAATAAGTCACCTGTGTACCCATCAAACACATCAACACCTTCCTCCCACAACATCTTCAACTCTTCAACCAATGGGCTTAAAAAAACATCAATGTCATTTCCAGGTTGTCTGGGACCCGAGATCATCAAAGATAGCATCAAGTACTTACGTTTCATACACAACCACGGAGGTAAGTTGTAAATAACTAACACCACAGGCCATGAACTATGTTTACTGCTTAAATTTCCATATGGATTCATTCCATCTGTAGCAAGTCCAAACCTAATGTTTCTTGGATCATTACCAAAATTCTGGAAGATGGAATCAATTTTTTTCCATTGCAATCCATCTGCCGGATGCCTCAATTGACCATCTTTAATACGACTATCTGCATGCCATCTAGTGAGCTTTGCATCATTTCCATTAGTGAATAATCGTTTCAACCTTGGAACAATGGGAAGATACCATAACACTTTTGTCGGGGTACCCTTCATTACATCATTGTCAGAATCACCATCCTTCTTCTTGTATCGTGATTCCCCGCATTGTGGACATTCGTGAAAGTTCTCAAATTCTTTCCTGTACAACACACAATCATTCGGACATGCATGAATTTTTTGGTACTTCATACCCATTGGACACAATATCTTCTTAGCATCATAATTGCGGGTTGGCAATGTGTTACCTTCAGGGAGCATGTCACTCAACAAATCAAGCAATTCTGTGAAACTTTTATCAGTCCACCCATTCTTTGCCTTCACATTGAACAATTTTAGTACCGCCGACAATCGTGTGAACTTAGTACAATTTGTATACAAAGGCTTTTTTGCATCATTGGACAACTTCTCGTACACATGTGTATGTTGGAAGGCATCTTGTCCAAGCTCACGAATCATTTCCTCCAACTGATCATCCATCTCTAGATCAACTTCTTCTTTGTCTTCTACACTTGGCATGTTTAATAATTCACCATGCCATGTCCACTTTATGTAACTCGTTAGGAAACCATCACAAAGAACATGTTCCCGAATAACTTCAGTCGGTAATCTTCGCTCATTCAAGCAGTTAACACAAGGGCAATAGAATCTTCCATCATTATCTGGAACATTCATCTTAGCAAATTTAAGGAATTGTTCTACTCTACTCTCATATTCATTTGTTGTTCATCAATAATTGATCCAACTCCGATCCATTGTTACCTTCTGTCACATAACACAACATATAAGCATAGTTTGAGGATGATAACATCCAACATGTTCTGCTGAAATTGCGATGTCACGTGATTGGATATTTTAATCTTTCAATAGGAAGTTCTGTCCTACAATGGATCATTTCAGGACTGACTCCAATCAAGGCTAACCGTATTGTCTCACATTAGGGTGAGCATAAGCGATGATAGTTTTCACTTAAAATGAAATAACTACATTATAATACAAATCTAATTTTCAAAATCAAAATCACGAAAGAATGCCTATAGAAACACATTCAAATGACTAAACTACTTACAATACGTCTCTAAATTAGCTAAAGGCACCCGTGAACTTCCATCTCTTGACAGCATTATTACATACCAGATTCAAAAATGTAAACCTACAATGGCTAAAGCAAGCACGAAAACTTACCTCTTGAAGACCTACAGAGGTGGCAGGTGGCGTGACGTGCAGAGCTGGGTGGGGAGAAACGTACACAGGCGACGAGCATCAACGATAGTAGCAGCAGGTGGCACGACGTACAGAGTTGGCAGGTGGCGTGACGAGCAGAGCTGGGTGGGGAGAAACGTACAAAGGCGAAGACGTTCGTAGAAGATACAGAGAGAACGGGGAGCTCTGCTATGGGTGAAGTGAGAAATGGAGTGTCGCGGCAGGTGTAAAACATAGGATATTATGTCGGTTGCCCTAACACCCGTCATCAAATACACTTTCTATCTCGGGTAAAACTTAACCGACATAGAAAGTTCACTTTCTATGTCGGTTAAGTTTTACCCAACATAGAAAGTTCACTTTCTATGTCGGGTAAATTTTAACCGACATAGAAAGTTCACTTTCTATGTCGGTTAAGTTTTACCCAACATAGAAAGTGAACTTTCCACTTACTATGTCGGTTAAAATTTACCCGACATAGAAAGTTTATGATTTTATTACAAAATTGTCACCGCGCTACATACTATGACGGGTGGACTACGACCGTGATAAAAACTCGTCATAGAATGCTATTTTTCCACTAGTGATATATGGGACTTGAGAAATATATATTTTATTAGAAGATTTTTTATTTCTCGTACTGGTCATGACATCACTTGCAATTAATTAGAGAGAAAACATTAGGTATTTTTTTTATTAATAGTTAAATTGTTTAAAATAATACAATAAAATTCATATGCCTCATTTTATAATATGATTACTATATTTACAGTTATTGTACTTGTATTTAAAACAATAATAATAATAAATATATTATTTTTAAAATAATTTTATTAAAATGATCTAGTTTTTTTACAAATATATTATTTTGAATACAAAAGAGAAAGTAAATAAATTGAGAATATATTTGAAATGAAAATATAATTAATAAGTCCATTATATATCTAATAAAAAATATGAAGTTATTTTATTTTTATTTTTTATATCAATAATTTTTTCATATAAATACCAATTTTATTTTGATAACAATAAGAAAAAAAATATACAGTAAAGATATTAAAGAGAAAAGTAAGTATTTATTGGCTTTATAATTGTTTTATCATATAAAAATAAAACCATTATAAATTAAAAAATATAATTATTATGATTTATATTTTAAAATAATAAAAAATTAAAAAAATAGATATGTTTTAAATAATAAAAATAATATTTGAAGAAAATTTATAAAAAAATATGAACCAACGTTTTTTTTTCACTGGTAGAAAGATAAGGCGGTGTGATGTCATGATATGGACAGGTGGTGTCCT
Organism: Sphenostylis stenocarpa; assembly: GCA_963425845.1. NCBI lineage: Eukaryota > Viridiplantae > Streptophyta > Magnoliopsida > Fabales > Fabaceae > Sphenostylis > Sphenostylis stenocarpa. The sequence continues at coordinate 89,000,677 of OY731403.1, read as the reverse complement.
AAGCATGGGACAGCGGTGAATTCAGGAAACCAAGTTTCCAGTCAACGCAAGACATCGTACGAAAGTCTATCAAATTATCAAAGAAATACAGTACAAATTTACTCTATGCTTCATATTCTATGCTTCATATTCTATATATATATATATATATATATATATATATATGCAATCCGCTACAAGATAAATCTTCATTTAACTGTGTTATTAGTTAGTTGTCCTTGGATAGTTTGTTATCCATATATCTTTTGTGTTATCGTCGCGTCGTGAAATTGTATTTTAGTCATATCATAGTTTTTTTCTACTATTCTATCTCAATTACATCACAATATTGTATTACTGTATCATTAAGATTTAGTGGCGTTATAATATTTATCGGGTTACTGTTATACTACTTCATAATTTAATTATATTTATTAAAAAAATTAAAAAAACCGACCCATGTTAAATTAAACTCATTATAAAATTTATTACCGTAGAACAGAATTCCCTTATTTTTAAGCCAACCAATAATAAGATATTTAATTTTATTTTATAAAATTAGTTCAATAAAACAATTATATTATAATATTATCTTGTATTTAATTTATATAATATAAATTTTTAACTTATATTTTTATATATATTATAATATTAATTGAATTTGTTGAAAATTTTAATATCAAAATTTCGTAAATGATTAATCAGAAATTTAAATATATAGTATTGGTATTGAACACTTTATAATGAAATAACTACTATCTTTTGGTTTATTATAAAAATTAATACAAAATATATTTTATATTATAATTTATTTTCAATAAACAAAGTAGTGGTATTATATTAGAATCAAAAGTATATATTTTAAATCAATAGGAATTGTTTGAAAAGTAGTTTTTTTTTGTCTGAATAAAAATTATCTTATATATATTATCTAATATTAATTTTGCGAAAGATGAATTTTTAATTTTTTTCTTTATAATTTTTTAAATTATTTACATAACGTTTATGATGTTGATTTTCTGTCTATGAAAGTCTGATTCACAGCTTTTTGAAAATAGTTTCTCTGTTTCTATTCTAACCGTTAAAGTTTTCAAAGATTTTTATTTTCATTTAATTATTATATTCAAGTTTTAATATAATATGAATTATTCTGTTAGTATTGCTTTCTCTGTTTATATTAGATTTATATATTATAACATAAAAATAAAAATAAATAATTAAAATCAAGAAAGTTTATTATATTTCTTTTATTTTTCAAAATAATATTAAAAAAACGAGAAGAAGAAAATAAACTGGACATGTCATTCTACCTAATTTTTATATTTGAAATGTCAATTTATACTCCTATTCATGACTCAAGAGAATAATTTTAACTAATAATTTAAATATGTTGATGTTCACACATTCTCTCTCCTCCACACACACACACATATATATATATATATATATATATATATATATATATATATATATATATATATATATATTATTATTAACATTAAATATAAGTATGCCGCCGCCACCTCTTACTAGCCGCCATAATATTATTAGTTTATTTCGTGCTGTTTGATTTTTTCCTTCACACTTTACATGGAATGACCAGATTCAGTGTCAATTTATTTTTCAAATCTTGATTTTTTTTTATTTTAAAAATGTTGTTTTAATCTAATTGTACTTAAATAGTGTGCAATGAATATCTTAAAACATAGATGTGATCAAGTTTTGTATGATAAAAAAATAGTTGTTAATATAATGACTTATTATTTGTTAGCTATACAAGTAAATAATGATAATCTAGTTTTGTGAAAAATGAAATTTCTTATTTATTTCTAAAATGTGTAAAACAAAAACACTAGACAATTATATTGTAGGATTAAATCTTATGGAATTATTTTATAGTAAACTCTTTAATATATAAAATTAAATTTAACACTAAATTATATTCAGAGAATCATTTTCGCATTAAATTATATTATAAAGTTAGAACAAATTTGTTATTAAATTATACAGTAATGTAATTGATACACTTTTTATTCAAAGATTAAGTAAATTTTGTTTTTCAAAAGCTAAAATTATCGTCAATTTACACATAGAGTGATCAAAATAATAATTCATTAAAAATTTTAACTATATTTAGTGAAGAGTAATATATAAATATATATATATATATATATATATATATATATATTCATATAAATGAACTTAAAAATGAAACAAATTTATCCTGAATGTAAAGAATTAAAATGAATGTGAATTTCAAATATAATATAATTAATTTTCGGCGGTTACATCTTTGTTTTTTTTTAATAAAATATTAAATCGCGTAGTTGCATTAATTTCAACCACAATTCTGGCATTAAAAAATTTAATATAATATGTGAAATTAATGTTGTTTGTAAACCATAGTTAATCGTAGTCCGAAATAATATCTCAACCCTTATCCAAATGCTATTTTAATATAGTTTAAATTTTTCACGTCACGAGGTTTGAAACAAAGTGCCATGTCCATATAATGTAGTCAAAATCTGACCCCGGAAATGTTCAATGAGTGCTTAGCTTGCACTTGTTCTATGAAGGTTCATGAAAGCAACCAGTCTATTTTTAATTATTTTCAGGTTGAACCTAATATTGACGACCCTGCCTCTTAAGCTAAGCATGGCATTGCCGTGGACATTTTCTTCTTGGTTAAACCAGATAACCATTTCCAACTTTTGAGACTTTTCCTTCATACCCTTTTGCTTCTTGTGCTTTTCCTTCATGAAGTTTGCTGGTTTGGTCTAACAACAACATACGTTTCATCATGGGAAACACTTGTGCAAAAGGAAAACCGATTGCTCATGTATCTTCCTCCAATTTTTCTGGTTGGTTTCTCTTCATTGTAATCATCTTTATGCGGTGGTGGCTTTAGTTTCTTCTTTGGTGCTTCGATGCCACTATTTGTGTTTGTTTCCCTTTGTTTGTGTACTAATCACAGAGCCAGTTTTAAGTTTAACTTTTTGTTTGTTATGTTAATGTTTTAACATTTCCTCTTTAATTTCTGAAGAAGGTTAAAACTGTTATGATCTAACATTTCAAGATGAAATGCTGTTCTATTTATTAGTTGTTGTATAATCCTTGACCTGAAAAAAATGAAGATTCTTAGGCTGCTTTGCATTTAGGTTACAAGGAATTTTGTTCAAATTTGCAGTTTTGGAGATGGTTTATCTGAAATCATGGTTTTAAACTGCAGTCTGCAACCGCAATTGCGGCTCATTGAAAGGTTGTTTTTTTCACTCACCTTGCCCACAATTGCGGCTGTATTAGCCACATTTTCCTCTAATTTTCCACAATGTTAAGGATCATGGTGAAATCACTACTGTGACTACGACCACAATTTAAAACCAAGCTTGAAGTTAGCAAAATCACTTCTGTTTAATATCTTGTTAAGAATAAAACATCAATGAATAATTGGTTATTAGATGTCTTGATGAAGTCAAGGAAATTCATACTATCAGACAAGTCAGTGGAGCCATGTGTGTCAAATTTTTCCTGTGATATTGCTAAAGCTTGTACTTTGCTGTGTATGTTAACTACAAATTATAAGAACTGGGACTTCCCCAGAACTTCTAATCCAAGATACTTTCCCAAAACTTTGTTGATTTTAGAATTAGAAATTTCCTTGCACAGTTATGTTAGAAGATGTCAGAAAGTTAATCTCATTGCTGCTTTTAACTTGCTTCTTATCTATTAACAGGAAGTAAGAAGCGTGTATCTAAACCAAAGCAGGATTTAAATTCTTCTGAACGAAATCCTGCTCCAAAAACTACAGAATTAAATGTTACTACATCCATCTCCAGTAGCCTCAAGTCCTTCAGCTTAAATGATCTAAAGGAGGCCACTAAGAACTTCCGGCGAGAAAATTTAATCGGAGAGGGAGGATTTGGGCGTGTCTTCAAAGGATGGATTGATGAAAACACATATGGTCCCACAAGACCAGGCACTGGAATTGTGGTGGCCATAAAAAATCTTAAGCCAGAAAGCTTCCAAGGCCACAAGGAATGGCTTGTATGTGTAACAAGAACCATTAACCGAAGTTTTTTCTTAGCATGACTAATCAATGGTCTTAGTTGTTTCTGATGACTGATTTTACACCAATTGTGCTGGCAGGCAGAAGTCAATTATCTTGGGCTGCTTCAGCATGAAAATTTGGTGAAACTTATTGGTTATTGCTTGGAAGGTAAAAACAGGCTTCTAGTTTATGAGTTCATGCAAAAAGGAAGTTTGGAGAATCATTTATTTAGAAGTAAGTTAATTTCACTCTAAACATATTTGGTTTCTCAGTAATTTCACTCCCATTCCCAATCAATTTCTGATATTTGAGTAGATAATGTTCAGAGGGAAAGAGTATAATAAAGACATTTTCAATGAATTACATGATTGTTTATACTGGAAGTTCCAATTGCCTATCTCATGTGTATGGTTTAAATACTTGTTAGACTACTCCATATATTGTCAATTGGTTTATGTTGAAACCTTAACATGGTATTAGAGTCAAAACCTAACTTTTTCTGGTTATTGTCTTAGGTCAAAAGTACTCGTTTTTGTTGTCTTGGCCAAAAGTTACCCTCAAAATATCCTTTGCCTCTCTCATGTCATGTGTTATGGTGGTTTCGATTCTCAAAGTTGATTTTTTTGTAAGATTTTAGAATACTAATTTGAACTGAACCAAGATTGCTATTTATTCATCACACCCTTCTGTTATCTGTTTCTGCAGAAGGTGTTCAACCTATGGCTTGGGTTACCAGGGTCAACATTGCAATTGGTGTAGCAAGAGGACTAACATTCTTACATTCCCTGGATCAAAATGTCATCTTTCGTGATTTGAAGGCTTCCAATATCCTACTTGATTCAGTATGTGACATTCAAAGTTTCGTTTGTCAATCTCTAATGACCACATATTCTGGTTTACACATAAGTTTCCATTCTTAAAAGAGTAGCCTATTGTATATGTAGGACTTCAATGCAAAGCTTTCAGATTTTGGCTTGGCAAGGGATGGTCCAACTGGGGATAATACTCACGTTTCAACTAGAGTTATAGGAACTCAAGGCTATGCTGCGCCGGAGTATGTTGCTACAGGTATGGTTTCTTTGTCCTGATCAAAGTGTTGAAATCTAAATTTAGCTCAAACTCGTTCCTTTTTCTTCTAAATTTTTATAAAAGGTCAATTTTATAATCTATTTAGATATCACGTTTTTTCTTACTCTCTTTTTACTTCAAGTTTTACTGTTCCTGGAAGAATAAGTACTGAAAGGTTCTTCCATGCTGCTTGTTAACATTATCAGTAGAAAACATACAATATGAAGTGCAATAGGTAGATTGGCAGCATGAAACTGCTATGGAAAATGATGTTGAGGAGAACAGCTGGTTATGCAGTTTAACTGAATTATATGGGAACTGGCAGAGCCTATTTGCTCATTTAATATTCACCTTGGCCTTGAAGTGTGTGGAGAATGTGTTAGGAATACAAGGGGGTGAAAAAGATGGAGATCACCATCAATGAGCCAAAAGCAACCATACAAATGAACTTGACGTCATGTTTAACTCAAAAATATTAAAGCCTTAGATACAGTTATGTGTCTTTGTTATATTTTGTTCAATATATTCATCTCTATGTAATGGAGACTTACTACTCACACTTCCACTCTAACTGAATGTACAACCCCACCTACCTAATGCAGAAATTAAACCTTTTATTATAAAAAATGAGGGCAGTAAGTATAGAATTCTTGAACATTTAGTCCTAGAGGCTTTGGTTTTATGTCTGTTAGGAAGTCTTATATCGCCTGATTCAATTTTAGAGTGTAACTTATATTTGTTAAGATAAAGTTTACAGGGGATTAGAGTCTATAATTCAACTTGATAACTATCTATTATAGCAGGCTTGTTTGGTTTGACGGTATATATATTAAAACCAATTGATTTAGCAAACCTTTTAGTAACTCTAATTGAATCTCTTATCAATTCAATGACTAGTTCAGTTTTCACTTTTGTAAACCATTTACAAAAACAGGCAATTGTAGTTCTATTACTTCTACCTTTCCGTTTGCAATTATGTCATGTGCAATTATGTCATCGCTCATTTCTAAGTTGGCTTTCAACTGAACAGGTCACTTGACCCCAAGGAGTGATGTATACAGCTTTGGTGTAGTCTTGCTAGAGTTGCTAACCGGTAGGCGAGCAGTGGAAGATGACAGACCTGGATTTTCAGAGGAAACCTTGGTGGATTGGGCAAAGCCATTCTTGAGTGACAATAGAAGAGTTTTGAGAATTATGGACACAAGGTTGGGCGGTCAATATTCCAAGAAAGGAGCACAAGCTGCAGCTGCACTTGCATTGCAATGCCTCAACACTGACCCCAAATTTAGACCCCCTATGGTGGAAGTTCTAGCAGCATTGGAAGGACTTAACTCCTCAATTTCATTCACAAGGACACCACCAAGATCTGACAGCCATGCAACCAAATATTCTGGTGTCCATTCACAAAAGTAAATCCAAAGTATATATGAGCAACTTGGCTTCTTATTCTCCTTCACTTTTTGGATGAATGCCTCTGCATCCTTCCATAAGGAAGAACAGAAGAATACTGTGTTATACCAACAAATGCTTTGTTCTTTCATTTCTTCGCCTATGCCGAGAATTGCCACCTTTGCGGGTTGTTGAGAGTGTAGAGTATTTATTACATTGTGGTAGCAAGTAGATTCTTATTATGAAGTTTTTGAGCTTTTTGGATGGGTATTATTACATATACAAAATCGGTAAAATGAGAAGTTAATGGATATGTTTATATGGGTATTTTTTTCCTGCATAAGCTCTCTACTTTAGCTTCAAACTTTGAACTAATTGTATATCTCTTTAGCAATAAAGAAGTATTGGGAACAATACTGATTTTATGTTTTTAAAATTGAATCTGTCATTAACCAACTGGTTTAGAGTCTAATGGATTAATAAATATATAATAAATTTATTAATAGCAATGTTTTTTATAAAGAAAAATAAAATAAAAGTTCTTTTTATAGTCATTTTACAATGAAGATTATAAATATAAAATATATTTTAAAAGTATAAGATTGATATTTACTAAAATAAGATAAAGACATAATAAAATAATTATTATTTAAAATTGACATAATTAATATGAAATTAAAAAAATAGATATATTATTTTATAGGTTAATAAAATATTAATGATAGAATTTTTTCGATCGGATGAATTGGGTTTTCAAAAATATTTTGAATTTCTAATCAATTATTTGAGAACTTTTTTAAATAATCAATTACAAAAGAAATATCACAATTTTTAGAAAATAAGAATACCAAGACAGAGAAAAGAAGAAAAGACTCACAAATTTATACTGATTCGATTATTCTGGAATCTACATATAGTTTTAACCAAGCAACCTTAGCTTGGAATTTTTCACATTAAAGCAGATTATAGCCTAATTAAATGATCTTGATTTACAACAACTTCTAGTCAAGATCACAATACTTGAAAATATTCTACCTCATAATTTTCAAGTTACACTGATGTAGCTAGCTTCACATACATAAAAACTTAAAAATAAGATACAAAAGAAAGATATGAAACAAATTCACCTTGAATTTACGAATTATGCACCCTATAGCCAAACAACCTTTATTTGAAATTGATCTTCAAATTCTTTTGCAGAATTACACTATTTCCTTGATGCCCAAAACGTTCTTTCTAATTTCTTTAATGTATATTTGAAAGTTGATATGGATAGAAGAAGGTTTGCATCCTTTTATAGAAAGAAAACCGATGTAAATATCACGGATAATTGATTAGCAGATTTATCTAATCGATTATTTGAGTGCGATGATAATTTGAAAATAGTCAGATAATCGATTAGGTCTTACAAAATCGATTATTAGCTTGTTGTTTTAAAACAATTTTTTTGGCAAATAATCAATTATTAATGCGTCTTATGAAAACTTAATTTTAAGCCATATAATCGATTAACCATTTATTTAATTGATTATTAACGCATTGTGTTAAAACAAAATTTTGCAAAATAATCGATTAAGTGACCACATAATCAATTATTAGTGCGTCTTATGAAAACCTAATTTTAAGTCATATAATCGATTATCCCTTTATCTAATCGATTATTAGTGCTTCAATTTTAACATAATTGATTATTTTTACTTTCAAAGTTTAGATTGTTTTGGCTTTATACAAATTAATTATACTAATTACCTATCTATCATTTGACATCATCAAAAAGAGATTTTTCAAATATATTCCCTCTTCATCAACAATCTCCCCCTATTTTGATTATGGCCAACCACCAAAGACAAAAGTGAAAATTTTGAAAGTTTCTCAATAGTGTCAATATCAACAATAAGCAGTAGTAATATTTCTTCCCTTTGAACTCTTTCTCCTGCTTGGACTTAATAAAAAAGGGTTAAACATGCAGTTGAAGAAGTAATAGCATAATATTTAAAACAGAGTTATAATCAGTATCTAGTTACAAACCAGCTAAAATAAAAATTAATTATTACAATGCATCATAGAAATTATCCAAGCAGATTTAAACATTAGATAAAGAAGAGATTATTCATCATTGTTGGAGGATATTTGGATTGTTCCATCACTATCATTTTCATCATCTTCCAAATCAGTACCACCTTTTTCCTTTTGCAACATGGATATAATGGATGAGACTTGATTATCCAATGCATCAAATATGGAACAATAATATTGATGTTTATCCTTTTGCCATAGATGAATATTATCTAGCTTCTCAAACATGCTATGTTCAAATGCAGAAAAGGTACTCCTAGCAGAGGAATAAGGGATATTGGCATAAATAGGTTCAACTCTTTCATCAACAAATTCTTCTTCATCTTCCTCATGTTATCACTAACAACAGCGGACTAGTCAACTTGAAGCCTAGACTTGAGAGCATGAATTATATACATATCTTTGGAGGCTAACTGAGCATGATTGCTCCCCCTAGCTACAAGAATCCAGGTTATTACAAAGGCTAGCATTCTTTCATCTTTCTTCATACCACCAGTCTTATAAATTGAGTAATCCCTGGCAATATTTGGATTCCTATGGTAGGATCTAAATACAACTAACTTGTTAAAGTTCTCAAATCCCCCAGTGACACTTTCACCACCTATTGTAAATCCAGCTACATTTGTCCAGATTTCTTTATCTAAAACAATATCTACTCCTTTAACCTTAGAATGAATAACTCCAATTATAGTTCTCATATTGCAGTAGAAGACCTTAACCAAATTAGGATAGAATACTCCATTCATTTCAATAAACTTCTCTAGTCCTTGATACACTAGTAAATCTTAAAATACGAAACCATTTTTCCTGAAGAAGGAGATATGGGTTATGATCCTTCTATCCTTCCAATGGTTGAGAAATTCTTCCCTTTGTTCATCATCACTCAGCCAGCCTTCTACAAATGCAGGTCTTAGTGGTCTCTTGGAGGCAATCCTCTTCATCCTCTTGGGTTTTGCAATGGAAGCCATTTGTATAGAGTAAGAAGATGAAGAAACGAAAGAGAAGGTGTGACAAAAGAGGTTGTGGAGGCTAGGGTTTTCGAGTATGAACGCTTGAGGATAGATGAGCGAGTGAGAGAATGGAGAGTAGTAAAGTAGAATGTGCAGAGGATTTTATTCGAATTAATTCTGTACTTTCAATAATCGATTATATAAGTGGATAATTGATTAATAGCACATGCATCAGAGTCTGAAGAAGGTTAATTAATCGATTATGTTAACTGATAGTCAATTATCAGTGCATCTTATAAAATCCTGAACGACCCAATTTAATCAATTATTTTTATTATTAACCGATTATATTAATATCCTAGAGATGACCTAATCGATTATGCCAATTATTAATCAATTATATTAAATTTTAATCGATTATTTCTATCAGATTTAATGTATACCATTTTTTAATCAAAGGAATTTATATGTATTATGCCTAATTCATTTCTAATAGTGTAAAATCTTTCCCTAAGCAAAGGTTTAGTAAAAATATCAACTAATTGTTGATTTGTATTGATATATTCAATTTTACAATCCCCTTTAATTACATGATCCCTGATAAAATGATGTCTAACTTCTATATGCTTTGTTCTAAAATGCATAATAGGATTTTTTGTCAGATTTATGGCACTAGTGGTATCACATTTTAAAGGAATATGTTCTAAATGTATACGATAGTCTTCTAATTGATTCTTCCAAATTGATTGAGCATAACAACTACCTGCAACAATATATTCAGCTTCAGTAGTAGATAATGCAACACATGCTTGTTTCTTAGAATGTCATGATGCTAATGAATATCTTAATAAGTGACAGGTTCCACCAGTACTTTTCGTATCAATTTTACATTCCCCAAAGTCTGAATCACTGTATCCTGTTAAAACTAGTTCAATCCCCCAAGGATACCAAAGTCCAAGATTTATAGTACCTTTCAAGTATTTTAAAATCTTTTTTACAGCAATTAAATGAGATTCCCTAAGAGCAAATTGAAATCTAGCACAAACACATACACTATGCATGATATAAGGACAACTAGATGTTAAGTATAGGAGTGATCGAATCATACCTCTATACATGGTTTGATTAATCACCTTACCTTTTTCATCATTGCCCAGATAACAGTCTGTAGCCATTGGAGTTATGGATTTCTTACAATTTTCCATTGAGTATTTCTTCAACAGTTTAGCACAATACTTGGATTGATGTATGAAAATTCCATTATTTTCTTGTTTTACTTGTAAACCAAGAAAAAAGGTAAGCTCTCCCATTATGAACATTTCAAAAACTCCTGTTGCATGTCAATTGAAAATTCTTTGCACAAAACATAATTAGTAGACCCAAATATAATGTCATCCACATATATTTGTACAAATACTAAATTCTTACCAGCTTTCTTAGTGAATAAAGTTGAGTCAACCTTACCTCTGTTGAAGTTGCTTTTGATAAGAAATTGACTTAACCTTTTATACCAAGATCTGGGAGTTTGTTTCAATCCATAGAGTGTTTTCTTCAATTTGAATATATATTTGGAAATTCAAGTGAATCCAGGAGGTTATTTAACATATATTTCTTATTTGATAAAGTCATTTAGGAAGGCACTTTTAACATCCATTCGTTATAGTTTGAAGTTTAATGTTGATGCTATAGCTAGCAGAATTTTGATTGCTTCCAATCTAGCTACGGGTGCAAAAGTTTCATCAAAATCAATCCCTTCTTCTTGACTATAACCTTTAGCCGCCAACCTGACTTTGTCCCTTACAACACATCCAGTATCATCTAACTTGTTTCAGAACACCCATTTAGTTCCTACAACTTGTTGAGATGAATTTTTTGGAACCAGTTCCCAAACATCATTCCTCTTGAACTGATTTAATTCATCCTGCATTGCCAGAAACCAATGTTCATCTTTGAGTGCTTCTTCTATATATTTTGGTTCTTCTTGGGATACAAATGCTACATTCATGCAAAACTGAGTACATTGTCTTCTAGTTTTCACTCCAGATGATATATCTCCAATTACATTTTCTAAAGACAATCCTCTTGGAGAATTCCATTCTCTTGGTAGTTCCTCTGTTTGTTTATGCTTAACTTCTTCTTGAATAACACATGATTCTTCTGTTTCTTCTTCAATAACATCAGGATCTGCACTTTTTCTGGACTCATACAGTGTATCTTTAACAATTTCATCAAATACAACATGCATAAATTCCTCAATATTTAAGGTTCTCTTATTATATACTCTATAAGTTTTACTAGTTGTGGAATATCCTAAGAGTATTCTTCATCAACTTTAGAATCAAATTTTCCAAGATTACTTTTGCCATTGTTTAAATCAAAACATTTACATCCAAACACTTTGAAATAAGATATGTTTGGCTTTCTATCTTTCAAAAGCTCATAAGGTGTTAATTTCAAAATTGGTCTAATCAAAGTTCTATTTAGAACATAACACGCAGTATTTATTGCATCTACCCAAAAATATTTTGGTAGAGTTGTTTCATTTAGCATTGTCGAGCTAACTCCTCTAGAGGCCTATTTTTTCTTTCCACCATTCTGTTGTGGTGTTCTAGGTGCAAAAAAGTTATGAGATATGCCAGAATCTTCACAAAAGTTTTCAAAACTTTCATTTTGAAATTCAGCACCATGATCACTTCTTAAAGGTTTTGATTTTCAAATATGTTTTATTTTGAATGGCAATAGCAAACTTTCTAAAAACTTTGAAAGTATCACTTTTAGAGTGTATGAACAAGGTCCAAGTGAATCTAGAAAAATCATCAGCTAAGACTAATGCATAATAGTTTCCACCAAAGCTTCTAGTCCTAAAAGGTTCAAACAAATCCATATGAATTAATTCTAATGGTTTACATGTTGAAACATACAATTTTGATTTAAAGGTAGTTTGAACTTGCTTACCCTTTTGACATGCATCACATATTCTATCCTTTTCAAACTTTATTTTTGGCAGACCAATTACAAGTTCTTTTGAATTTAACTTGTTTAGGTGAGACATATGTATATGAGCTAACCTTTTGTGCCATAACCAAGATTCATCTTCTTTCTTTACCAAACACATATCAGTTGCAAAGGAAGTGCATTCAAAATCAATCATATAGATATTTTGTATTCTTTTTCCAATGAAAATAACTTTGTTTGATGTAGAGTCACATATGATGCAGTGATTTGTTTCAAAAATTACTTTCAACCCTTTATCACATAATTGACTAATACTTAACAAATTATGTTTTAACCCTTCTATTAACAGTTCATTTTCAATTATCAAGGAAGAATTATTACCTATCTTACCTATTCCAAGAATTTTACCTTTATTATTATCTCCATATGTAACATATCCTTTTGCTTTTAGAGTGATATGTTTGAATTTCTTTAAATCTCCTGTCATATGTATGGAGCATCCACTATCCAATTACCACATTAAATTTTTGGTGCCCAAATTTTCCTACAAAACATATTAGAAGGTTTATTTAGGTACCTAATCAAATTTGGGTCCTCTGATATTAGTTATATGCAGTACATCTTTGGGTAGCCACTTGTATTTTCCTCTAGGAACACCATAATTTTTAAAACAACAGGTTTTAGATGTATGACTAATCTCAGAACAATAGAAGCATGTTACAGATGGTGATTTTCTTAAATTCAGAAAATTTCTGGACCTATCTAATCGATTATATCCAATCCCTTCTCTATTTAAAGTGCATATTTAAAAGTTCAATATAGCATCTAAGTTTGTTTTTCCTAATGTAAATTTTGAAAGTGTTTTGGTAAGATACTTGATTCTTTTCAAATGATTCTTACAGATATCACATTTATTCACAAATTTCTTACTATTCTTTTATAAGTTTTCTAATTCTGTGTTTAGATTTTCATTCTCATTCTCAAGTTGTTTTAACCTATTTTCTAGCCATCTATTTTCAATTTTAAATCTATTATTAGAATATGCTAATTTTTTAGCTTCATCATGCATTTCATTAAAAGCATCTAGCAATTGATAATAACTATTTTTATCAATAGATGCAGCGATACTTACTGAATTTGCTTGATGTGTCTATATTTTCCATTAAGCAAAGATTTGCTTCTTCATTTGAGTTTCTGCTTGACTCACTGGAAGTGCTTGAGGCATTGTCTTTCCAAGGAATGTATGTCTTCTTCTTTTTTGAATTCTTGATTTCATTTCTTTCTTCAAGTTTTTGCTTCATCTTGAAGATTGCACAATCTGGCTTGATGTGTCCAGGTTTTCCGCATTCATAGCATGTAGGGACATTTCCTTGTTCCTGTTTCTTGAAAGGTTTGGCAACAGATTTGTTAACAAATTTATTTTTCTATTTCAAAAATTTAGAAAACCTTTTTACCAATAGATTCAAGTTTTCACTGTCAGAATCCTCTTCTTCATTTTCTTGCATGAGATCACTTTTTTTTGTAGTAGTTTTTAGTGCAATAGTATTTCTTCTTTTAGTTTCTTCTTCTTCTTTGAGTCTTTCCAGTTCCAACTCATGTTCCCTTAATTTTCAAAACAATGTAGCCATATTTATCGTTGTGAGATCTCTTGATTCTGAAATAGTAGTTACCTTAGGTTACCAACTTATTCCTAGACTCTTTAGAATCTTGATATTCAGTTCTTCTTTGTCAAAGATTTTCCCAACAACCATCAAATGATTTACAATATGAGTAAATCTTTTTTTAATATCATAGATGTTTTCTCCAGTCTTCATTCTGAACATTTCATATTCTTGAATGAGAGTATTCTTTCTTGCTCTCTTTACCTCTTCAATTCCTTCATGGGCGACTTCAAGAACACTCCACATTTCTTTGGTTGTTTCACACACAGAGATTCTATAAAATTCATCAAGTGTTAGTGCAGAAGAAATAATATTCCTAGCTCTAACATCATAGTACGCTCTTTTATTCTCATCAGGAGTCCATTCATTAAAATCTTTAACAATCTTTATATCATCCTTAACCTTGGTTGGTTGGGAAGGACCATTAATAACAACATCCAAAACACCTTTATCAACAGATTCAAGAAAAATCTTCATTCTTATTTTCCAAAATGGATAATTTTCACCAAAAAACAAAGGAGGTTTGTTTATAGATGCCCCTTCAGCAAAAGTTTGAGAAATGTTAGTCATTCTTTTTGGATCAAAATCAATTATCTTTTGATAACCCAGGTCTGATACCAATTGTTAATAAAATGCTAATGAAAAAACTTTCCTAAGAGGGTGGGGGGGGGATGAATTGGGTTTTCAACAATCTTTTGAATTTCTAATCAATTATTAGAAAACTTTCTCTGATAATCAATAACAAAAGAAATATCACAGTTTTCAGAAAACAAGAATACCAAAATAGAGAAAACAAGAAAAGACTCACAAATTTATACTGGTTCGATTCTTCTTGAATCTACATCCAATTTTAACCAAGTAACCTTAGCTTGGAGTTTTTCACATTAATGCAGATTACAACCTAATCAAATGATCTTGATTTACAACAACCTCTAATCAAGATCATAATACTTAAAAATATTCTACCTCACAATTTTCAAGTTACATTGATGTAACTAGCCTCACATACATCAAAACTTAAAAACAAGATACAAAAGAAAGATATGAAACGAATTCACCTTGGATTTACAGAATTATGCACTCTATAGCCAAACAACCTTTCTTTGAAATTGATCTTCAAAGTCTTTTGCAGAATTACGCTCTTTCCTTGATACCTAAAACGTTATTTCTAATTGCTTTAATTTGTATTTGAAAGTTTATATGGATAGAAGAAGGTTTGCATCCTTTTATAGAAAGAAAATTGTTGTAAGTGTCACAAATAATCTATTAGCAGATTTATCTAATCGATTATTTGAGTACAGTGATAGCTTAGCCATATAATCGATTAGGTGCTTACATAATCGAATATTAGCACGTTATGTTAAAATAAAAATTTTGACAAATAATCGATTAAGTAACCACATAATCAATTATTAATGCGTCTTATGAAAACTTAATTTTAAGTCATATAATTGATTAACCATTTATTTAATTGATTATTAACGCATTGTGTTAAAACAAAATTTTGAAAAATAATCGATTAAATGACCACATAATCAATTATTAGTACGTCTTATGAAAACTTAATTTTAAGTCATATAATTGATTATTCCTTTATCTAATCGATTATTAGCGCTTCAATTTTAACATAATTGATTATTTTTACTTTCAAAGTTTAGATTGTTTTAGCTTTATACAATTTAACTATACTAACTACCTATCTATCATTTGACATTATCAAAAAAGATTTTTCAAATATCTTCCCTCTTTATCAACATTATAAAAATATTATATTAAAAAAGCTTGATCTATAATTTTTTTTTATTAAAATCGGTTTGATCCAAAATGTATATGGTTTTATTCATTTTGTATTAACTTTATCTATATTTAATTAAAATCCGATTATTTAGAAATAATATACCAGTTCCGATTATATGAATTGTCGACTAAACCAATTTATGATTAAACCAGTTGAACTAA
Organism: Sphenostylis stenocarpa; assembly: GCA_963425845.1. NCBI lineage: Eukaryota > Viridiplantae > Streptophyta > Magnoliopsida > Fabales > Fabaceae > Sphenostylis > Sphenostylis stenocarpa. Next base: position 88,984,592 of record OY731403.1, on the reverse strand, counting down.
TATATCCAATCATATTTTGAAAATAGTAATTTTACTTTAAAATTATCTTCTGGTAGTTTTTATTTTTTTTAATCACTTTCAATATCTTCAAATGTAACTTAAATTAGCAAAAAGTAACATTATAGTTTAATATAAATTATTTTTTATGAATATAAAATATAAATTATATGATCTAAAATATTTGTTTATTTTTCTCATAAATTTTAATTACAATATAATTCATATTTTAAAAACCATGTATTTGATATAAATTAAAAAAAAAATCTATTCTTTACAATACACAAATTAAAGTACTAGTTATTATGTATGGAAGTGTGAAAACAGAGAATTAAAATCAAAATATATAATAATGTTTTTCTATTCATTTGTTGTTATTTTATAATTCTTAATTCAAATTCTTTCTCATTTATTTAATAATTGAATGATATTTTCTTAAACGGTCTATGTCTAACATTCTCAATAATTACGGGTACCTACGTAGTAAATGAGTTCGGGTCAGGATATGGGCATTGCGTAGACTAGTCTATAAACACTTTAATACCTAAGAGACTCATTTATTTACACAAATTAAATAAATTGATTTTAAAATAAAAATAATCTTATGCTTAAAATCCTCAACTTTACTTTAATTGTTTTCCTAAATAAGAATACGTTCTCACCGTCTATAAATAGTAACTTACAATAAATTTCTTTTTCTTTATACTGTATAGGTTTATTAAGAATCAAAACTATAAATAGCATTACGATTTTGAATATGTATTTTTTATATAAAAGATATATAATATGGTAAAACTACTCCTAATATTTTATTTATGTATCAAATATTAATATCTTAATCTTAATTATCTAAATCAAAATAATAATACAATATATTTTTTCTTATTTTAAATAATATTTAAAAAAATTAAATACAATAAAAGTTTCTTTAGTACTTAGATAAAAGATAATAAATACATCCAGAAGTGATGTTAGAGAAGAGAGATTCAAATTTTATGGTGGGAAGATTTTAGACACCTCTCTTAAAATTGGTAAATAATCCTTAAATCAAGTACATAATCAAAGAGTTTTGTAAAGAAATACGTGGACTAGTGGTGAAATTTGTTTTTATCACTACAAGAAATATTAAAATTACCGACGGTCAAAATCCGTCGGTAATAACAAAAATCCGTCAGTAAATGAATATTACCGAAATATAAATGAACATTTATATATATTTATATATATATATTTATATATATTTATATATATTTATATATATTTATATATATTTATATATATTTATATACATTTATATATATTTATATATATTTATATATATTTATATATATATATATTATATATATTTATATATATTATATTATATATTTATATATATTTATATATATTTATATACATTTATATATATTTATATATTTATATATATATATATATATATATATATATTTATATATATTTATATATATTTATATACATTTATATATATTTATATACATTTATATATATTTTTATATATTTATATATATTTTTTTATATATTTATATATATTTATATATATTTATATATATTTATATATATTTGTATATATTTATATATATTTATATATATTTATATATATTTTTATATATTTATATATATTTTTATATTTATATATATATATTTATATATTTATATATTTATATATTTTATATTTATATATATTTATATATTTTTATATTTTATATTTATATATTTTTATATATTTATATATTTTTATATATTTATATATATATATATATATATTTATATATATTTATATATATATATATATATATATATATATTTATATATTTATATATAATTAAATATTTATTTTTAAAATTACTTAATTTAATAAATTATTATAAATTAATCTAATTATGATTAAATTAAATTATTAAATAAAAAATATTTTATTTTTTAATTAGTGAATAATTAAATTATATTATATAATTTTACCGACGGATTTATCCGTTGGTAAATAATTTTTAATTTATATATGAATTTACCGACGGATATATCCAGTCGGTAATTACTTGTTAATTTATCGACGGATTTACCGACGGATATATCCGTCTGTAAATTCATCTATAAATTACCGACGGATTTATCGACGGATATATCCGTCTGTAACATCAAATTTCACAAATATTTTATATCCGTAATTCGGTAATGATTATTTTCCGACGGCTACAATTCCGTCGGTAAATATCCGTCTGTAATACGCGATTTTCTTGTAGTGTATTTCGATTTCTCCAAAGGTTAGGTTTTAACCAATTTTCAACCGTGAGTTCTTTTTATTTAGGCTAGCAAATAAAGTTTTTCAATCAAAATGTATGAAGCGATAAAATTAAGTGCGAAACACGAAAATTGAATTTAAAAACATATAGACATTAATGCTATTCAAATAAACAATTATATCTAATTGAAAGAAAAGTTAACCATGAATGAATAAATTATATTCATTAACTTAAAAACAAAAGTTCTTTTTTTTTGTATTTTTTTATTAAGAGACTTGAGAACATGAGAATAGACAAAAGTAAAATTAAGTGTAAACGATATAAAATGAAAGGCTATGTGAAATTAGAGACATGTAAATCCATATAAAAAAACTAAATAAAGATAAAATAAAAGGACATGATCATATGAAACTTATGATTGAAATAACTTGAAAGAACACTACTACAAATATCGGTTCGGAAGGCTTTCAACGTCGGTTGTTGAACCGACGTTGTATCGTGCAATGTTGAAAGTCGTAACTTTCAACGTCGCTTCTAATAAACCGACGTTGAAAGTATGATTTTTTAAATTAATAATTTTTATTTATTTACAACTCCTTTACCCCCTTTTATTTATCTAGAAGTCTCCCTCTCTTTATATTATATTTTTATACTTTAGAGTTGGAGGTTGATACTCCAACCACTAAACTACTAGAATTTTTTAATAATAACTTACAAATAAATTATATTTATATACAAATAAATATATATCTCGTGTAAATATATAAATATATAAATACAAATATATTTATATATTTTGATATATTTATATAGTTATATATTTATATGTTGGATGTGAGGGCACACTCTGAAGTGAAAGTGTGTGTCGAGTGAGTTTTCAAAATTTGATGCTAAATTTGTGAGCAGGTATATTTATATGAGTTTGTAATTTAATGACAGAATATAATCTTTATAATTTTATTTATATAATGATATAAAATAAATTTGGGAAACGTGTTATTTGCTCTCAAGCGAAAAATACCAATTTTCGCTCAAGCGAGACTTGAGTAAGTGAATTTCCATGAGCTTTAACATATTTTCACTCAAGCAAGAGTCAATCACACTTTCACTCAAGCAAGAGTCAATCACACTTTCAAAATATCCTAATAGCTAAGTGGTTGGAGTATCGACCTTCAACTCGAGGTATCGGGTTCGAATCCCGCCAATGACAATTTCCTTAATCTAATAATAATTCAAAGTTCCAAAAATATAATAAATAATAAAAATATAATATAAAGGGGAGGGGGGGGGTCCTAGGTAATAATAAAAAATAAGGGAGGGGGTTGTAGTAAATAAAAATATTTTGTTTAGGTGAGTGCATTACCTACGGATTATAATCCGTAGGTAAAGTAACATTACCTACGGATTTTTGTCATTACTACGGATTTTACCCGTAGATAATAAGCGTTTTTTTTGTAGTGTTCATTTCATTTAATTTTGTTGTTGCATTATTATGCTTTTATTTGCAATCATGAGCAAACAAACTTTTTTCCTCATCATATACTTCTTTCTTCTATCTTGCATTAATAATCTTCCATCTAAGGCATAACATATTGGAATTTGCCTTCTTGATCTTCCATTGATCTTTTCTCAATAAAATATAATGTGAAGGAAACATTTTCTTCTCAAAGTACCCATTATTCTTGTCTTTTGTTTTATTATCTTTCAACATAGACAAATTCATAGTAAGTGTAAGCTCTTTCAACTCTTGCAGTTTTTCATCTCATCAATCTTTGTTGTTCTTGTGTTTGTAAAACATAAGTAATATTAGACAAATATTTTTTGTTTTTCAATGAAGCAATGAGTGTAAGACCCAAGAAAATAATTATATATATTTAAGGTAGAAATTGAAAGTAAGGGAAGTAATTAAATTAAGAATTTAATAATATTGCAGAGATGAAGAGTGACTCATTTGGTTAGATCCTTGTTATGAGATTTATGGGTCATGGGTTTGATTCTTGTATGTGCATTAGAACAATTATAATTTTTCTATTATTTTATAATTGTTTAGAAAATACTCATGTGTGTGCCTGAACATTGAGAATTCTTAGGGACTTAGCAAATTTTAATTGCCACGTTTAGAAATTATTGGTTTATGGTTGTTTTCTTGTATGCATTATGTATGTGGGTACATTGTAATTTTGCTATGTGTGTGAATTGACAAGAAACATATGGTGGCTGTTATGGTTTGGAGTAATGCTTGAGTCTTGGGGGTTGTGAGTTCAAATATTGATTAGACTAGAAATGATGAAATAATGTATATTTTTTTTCGTAAATTTGTGTGGTGTACCTTAGGATGTGAACAGTTGAGACAGATACATTGAATTTGTACACAGGTACCAAATTAATTAAGAGAGTAAGTGGGCTGAAAATTGGGAAAGAGCTTGGAAAAGTATATATATATATATATATATATATATATATATATATATAATTTTTAATTTAAATTTTTATTCATATAGTCTGGTAAAGGAAAGCAAAGGGTGATGAGAGCTAATTTAAAAATTAGGGTTTGGGAGAGAGTAGAAAAAAAAAAAAGAAAACGCTGGAAGGAGAAAAAAGGGGGGGACTGCAGAGTTGGTGAGAGACAACGTGGATTGAGAGCCAAAGAGAGTAGAGCAAACCAAGTGATCTTACTATAAGAATATCTAGGTAAGGGTTACCAAAATTTGTTTCTTATTATTATATTTTTTGAATCGGTTGATTTCTTGAGTTGTCAATATAGAATTGTAAGGAGAGTCTTCTTGCCATAAATCCTAGGCTAAATCACCATTTATCTCATTCCTACATGAGTTGGAACCAAACAAGAATATTTGATAAAAATTTCGTATGACTTATCTAGTGTATTTTGGATACTCTACAATGCTCCTTTTACATTTTAGAGTTTAGAAATAGATTCCTTGTATGCAAAAACCTAAAATTAGCCATAAAAATCTCTTAAATTGGATTTTTCTAGAAGAAGATGATGAAAAATGTGTTGAGAGATGTTGTTGGAAAAATTTGTATGTAAATAGAATCTTTGGGAAATTATCTAAAAATATCTACTTGGTTTTTAATTTTGAAAGTTTGGTTATATGTTCCTTCATATGTTTAGTTCATGTATGATTTATTTCAAAATTTTCTACCAAGTAGTTTTTCCATGAAAAATCTTGGAATTTATTAGATTTTGAGTTGGGCGATACAGAGTTGCTATGTTTGTCCAACAACTTCGAAAAATCATATAAAATTGAGATTGAAGTGTTTTAAGATGAACTTTTTATCGTAGTTGTGACTGTATGTATATGTTAAGTATGTTTAATTTCATAATTTTATGACCATTATTTTATTTTATAAAAAGATATCTTTGAGTACTACCCTGGTAGTGGAATCTTCAAAACAATGTTATTCCTGTTTTCATTTCATGTTGCTACTGCTGCTGTTTAATTTTATTACTGTTGTTGTCTATATTATTTTGGTGCAGAATTTGTGAAAGTTATATGTTAAAATCCTTAAATGTAAAAAAATACTTGAATTATGATATGATGTAATTACATGATGAATTTAGATATGTTTGATCTGCGATGAGATGTTGTATGCATATGTGTGTATACAATATGAGTTCTCTAATAGTTGTAAATCCAGAATGATTTCTTTACCTAGAGAACTTTGCCGAGTCATGGTAAAAGGGTTTTGTTCCTCTGTAAGTCTTTAGCATGAACTTAGCAAGAGTGCTCCATCCAAGGCTTTGTCGAGCGGGTGAAGTTGTTGCTAGTAAGTCTATGAAAATTAAGGGAAGAGGCTTTTTCCTGGAGGCGTTGGTGTGTAGGAAAAGTATGGGGGTTGGCTATGAGAGAATTTTATACCATCTGTGTTTACTTGGTGGTAATATGATAAAGTATTATTTTTGTAGTATTGAAAACATGTACTTGTGGATATTATGAATGGGTTTTGTTACATTAAGATAATGCTAGGTGAATTGTATGTTGACATGCATGATATGTGATGGGATACATGTTTTGCTCACCCTTGTATGTTTGTGGTATTGGTTTCCACCTGCGATGATCGTATGACTTGTGTTATACGGAAGTAGATGTTGATGCAGATACTGTTAGAGAAGCTTAGTGGTGAGGAGCTCGTGGGGAAGATTTTTGGGAGTTTTTAAGACTTTTGAAAATGTCATTTTGAATAAAATGTAATAGTGTAATGATTTTGGGTTTGCATTGGAAAAACTTGATATTAAGTCTCATTATGATGGTTTAAGTTAGTTGTTTGGGTGAACAATGTTTTATTTTGACAAATAAAGAGGTTTTAGATGAATCTTTTTAACAAGTGTTATTTGAGATAAAATAATTGTAAAAAAAATTTACACGTGGCATCTTAAAAGGGGTGTTACAATAAGTGCTTCATATATCTCTGACACATTTATCAGAATTTTCTCACCTATTCTGGAATTAGAAAATTCCTTACTTAAATAGTTTTATCTTGTTAACAATATTCAATAATTTGCTTGAGTATTCATTAATTTTCTCAGACTCTTGCATCCTTTGTATCTCAAATTCCTTTATCAAATTTATAACTTTTATACCTCAAATTTTTTTGTTCCCTTCATATTATCTTTCAAATAATCCAAAATTTCTTTAGGTGACTTTAACGTCATGATTATGGTGAGGATCATTTGTGAAACATTAATTAAAAGACATGATTTAGTTTTTACCTTTTTCTTATATTCGCAACATTTGGACATTGTAATTATTTCTTATAAGTCATTGGATTTCCATTAATTATTATTATTATTTATTAAGTGATTTGAGATTACGCACAACCATTTGTGCAATTATGTTTTACTTTTTGTTAGACTAGCAACACTTCATTTACTTTTTGTTCCCCTCTTCCATATGTTAGGATTGAATCTAAACTCCTTATGGATATTGTTGGATACATTTTGCAAAAACTGACAGCTAGATACCCAAACCAAGCTACAGGTTAGGTTGGAATTGAGGAAAATTATGAACAAATTGAATCATTACTAAGAATTGGGTCAACAGAAGTTAGAACCTTGGGAATATGGGGAATAGGTGGCATAGGAAAGACTATTAGGTAAACATTAAATACATATAGTTGAGAGGTAGTGATTGTATTGAATGCATGTAGCTGAGAGGCTATGTTTAGAGGCCTAAAAATTGACCATGTACCACTTATTGCAAAATCACATCAAGGGATAATATACAGAGTGCTTTATTTAGATATTGTTTGTCAACAAATTGACATCAGAGCTTGAGAGCCTAAGTGTCTGAGTGCATTAGAGAGAGTGTTTGAGAGTTAGAGAGTTTGTTCGACATGACCAACTTAGCTAAAAACATGCCCCTGCCAAATTTATCGAAAAGCGGAAGCTATGATAACTAGAGTCTGCAAATGAAGGCTCTCCTTGGTTCCTAGGAAGTATGGGATGTGGTTGAAAATGGGCACCAAGAACCAAAGAATATTGAAGAGCAGACGATTGCTCAACTTATTGTGTTGAGAGCAACACGGGTAAAGGACAAAACGACTTTTTACATGTTGTACCGAGCTATTGATGAGTCCGGCTATGAGAAGATAGCAAATGCTAAATCTTCAAAGGAAGCGTGGGATATTCTAGAGAAGGCATATAAAAAGGATAATCGCATGAAACAAGTCAGACTTCAAACTCTTAGAGGCGAGCATGAAAACATGAGGATGAAAGAGGTCGAAGGGGTTGTCGAGTACGTCTCCCGTGTTGAGACCGTGGTGAATCAACTCAGAAGAAATGGAGAGAAGCTGCCCACTTGTCGAGTGGTGGAGAAAATCTTAAGGTCATTAACCAACGACTTTGGGAATATCGTTTGTGCAATAGAGGAGTCCAAAGACTTATCGATGCTCTTGGTAGAAGAGCTTGCCGGGTCGCTTGAAGCACATGAGCAGCGGAGAAGGAAGAAGAAAAAGGAGTCCCTTGATCAAGCACTCCAAGCAAAGACAACCTTAAAGGAGAAGAAGGTTCCTTATGCTCAGAACACTCAAGGCCGAGGTGGTAGAGGCAGAAGAGGATATGAAAGAGGTAAGGAGCAAGTCAGTCAACAAAACTGGCGTGGCCGAGGACAAGGTAGAGGTCGTGGCGGTAGAGGTCGAGGTGGTCAGTCAAGCAATTTCAAAGTTGAGTGCTTCAAATGTGGGAAATACAGTCATTTTGCTAAGCACTGCTATTCATGTATAAAATGTTATAATTGTGAGAAGGTGGGACATTTTGCGAAGGACTGCCGATCTGAGAGCAAGAAGGAAACAAACCTTGAAGCACTTGTTGGATTTGATGAAGACATATAAAGTTTAGAGAGTTTATTTTGTGGGTGTGTAGATGAAGCACTTGGTGGATTTGATGAAGACATATTCGAGTTGATATAGTTTAGTTTGTGGGTGTGTAGATGAATAGGTTAGAAGTTTAGAACTTAATCTCTTGATAGGCCAATAGATCTTGTGATAAGCGCCTTAAAATGATGCATCTCGGTGAAATCATTTTTCTGCATGAAAAACTAGCATATAAGCATTAAAAGAACAAACTAAGTTTTTCAATCTGTTGAAAAGAAATTTCAATCTGTTAAAATCACTTAAACATAAGAAATGTTCTTATAGATTCGAAATTTCAATTGGTTGAATTGCAGAATCAACAGGTTAAAATATTCTTAATGAATTTTTCAAATATCAAAGGTTTCGCATTTTCAAACTGTTAAAATATTTTTTAAACTGTTGAAACACATAAACTATTTTTTCAGTCTAAGTGTTTTTCAAAACTTCAATCTGTTGAAATACTTTTCAATCTGTTAAAACAGAGAGACTATTTTTCTGACTAAGAGTCTACAGGATTTCAATCTGTTGAAAGGTTTTTTAATCAATTGAAACAGAGAGTTGTCATTCTTCATTAAGCTATTTCAATCCATTGAAAACACGAATCAATCGATTGAATGAAGTTTTAAATGAAATCAATCGATTGAAACGTCGTTTTAATCAATTGAAATACATTCTGATCGATCATAATTTGATTCTAATCGATCATAACTTGTTCTAATCAGTCATAATGTCGTTCGATCGATTATTTGCGTCTCGAATCAGCTTTTATCAGTTTAAACGTTCTGGTTCTCTCTTTTACTCTATAAATACAAATTTAATCTATCTTTTGAAATATACAATTTGAGAAAACATTTGAAAGCAATCTTTGAGCAATCATATTCGTGACTTTCTTTGAGCATTTAGAATCTTTTCATATCATAAGGTGCTTTGATCAAGATTGTTGTTAATCAAAGAGAGAAAGTGATGAGTTAGAATTGCTTCGGACAATTGTACTCGATAAAGCTTCAGTCCAGGTTTTTTCTTTTCATACTCTTGTGTAAAGTGTGGTTGTGTACATTGGTTTTTTATCTACACTCGGTTACGATGACTCGGATTTGGTTACTTGGGAGGTTTCAAGAGTCTATCTTGTGGGTTTGTAAGATAGTTCTTGGGGTAGATTGGTGAATATCTACTGGTTGTATTTTTCACTGGAATTAGTGGAACTTGGCAGATTTGTCAAGAACTGGATGTAGCTCTGGTAAAGAGTGAACCAGTATAAATTGTTGTGTTGAATTTCTTCTTTCATCTCTTTTATTTCTTGTCTATTTACTTGCTGTGATTAAAATCAAACCTACCTACACAAGAATTAAATAAAGGTAATTCATTCTTCCAAGAGAAAGTAAGTTTTGCGAAAAAGTTTTCTAAAGTTCAATTCACCCCCCTCTTGAACTCAACCATTAATTCTTTCAGTAGATAGATAGGTTATAGGTTTAGAATTTAATCTCTTGATAGTTCAATAGATCTTGTGATAAGCGCCTTGAAATGATGCATCTCATTGAACTTATTTTACTGCATGAAAAACAAACCATTAAGCATTAAAAGAACAAACTAAGTTTTTCAATCTATTAAAAGAAGTTTTCAATCTGTTAAAATCACTTAACATAGGAAGTGTTCATATATAGTCGAAATTTTAATTGATTGAATCGCAGAATCAACAGGTTAAAAAGTTCTTAATGATTTTTCAAATATTAAAGGTTTCGCATTTTCAATCTGTTGAAATTAGTTTTAATCTGTTGAAACAGAGAGATCATTTTTTTTCTAAGGTATCACAGGATTTCAATCTGTTGAAATATCTTTTAATCGATTGAAACAGAGAGCAACCATTTTTTTTCTAAACTGTTTCAATCCATTGAAAACTCAAATTAATCGATTGAATGAGTTTTTAAATAAAATCAATCGATTGAAACTTCATTTTAATCGATTGAAAAGCATTCTGATCGATCACAACTTAATTCTGATCGATCATAACTGATTCTGATCTGTCATATAGATATTCTGATCGATCATAACTGATTCTGATCTGTCATATAGATATTCTGATCGATCATCTGCTACTCTAAATCAGTTTTAATCAATTTAATCAATCAGTTTCTCTCTTTTATTCTATAAATACAGTTTTAATTTCTCTTTTGAAATACACAATTTAGAAAACAATTGAAAGCAATCTTAAAGCTCTCATATACGTGCCTTTCTCTGTGCATTCATAAACTTTTCATATCATAAGGCATTTAGATCAAGAGTGTTGAAAGATCATCAAAGAGAGATATTTCTGAGTTAGAATTGCTTCTGGACTTCTATAGTGTTAAAGCTGCAGTCCAGGTTTATTCTTTTCATTTACTTGCATAAAGTGTAATTGTGTAGATTGGGTTTGAATCTGCACTGGTTACAGTAACTGGATTTGGTTACTGGGTGGTTATTCAAGAGTCTATCTTGTGCGTTTGTGAGATAGTTCTTGGGGTAGATTGGTGTATATCTACTGGTTGTAATTTTCACTTGGAATTAGTGGAACTTGGCAGATTTGTCAAGAACTGGATGTAGCTCTGGGAAAGAGTGAACCAGTATAAACTTTTGTGTTGAATTTCTGCTTTCATCTCTTTACAATTCTTGCTTATATTCTTGCTTTGTTTAAAACCAAATCTGCCGAACCAAAGATTGAAAAAGATTAATCATTCTTCCAAAGGAAAGTGTGTTTTTCGAAAAAGTTTTATAAAGTTCAATTCACCCTGTAGACCCCAAATCTTGCCCGACCTCCAAATAAAGAGTAGAAGACCTCCTATTCGAAGATGGACGAAGCCTAACAAGCCACTAGGAGAGACTATTAGGCCCCATACTAGGATAGGAAGGATTTTTGGCACAAAAATAAGGTTTCTCGCCTTTTTGGGGACGAGACCGCCATCTCGAACTCGAGACCGCCATCTCGCCTCATGCAATGGCAAGACCGCCGTCACGCCAAACGAGACGGCGGTCCCGCCACCTGCGAATGGCGAGACGGCGGTCTCGGTTTCCCAGACGGCGGTCTCGCCACCTGCAAAGGACGAGACGATAGTCTCGTTTGGCGAGACGATGGTCTCAACCCTGTCAGACAAGAACTGTCAGGCGCGAAAACCTATAAATAGGGGCTCCCTCCCCTCATTTCCAGACACCACACAACATTCTCTCCTCCTTCTCTCTAGGTTTTCTCTCTCTAGAATCCCTCTGACGCATTTCCAGAGCTTCTGAGTGTCTTTAGAGTGATTTCTGAGCGTTTCGAGAGGTTTTCGGCGCTGTAGAGTGAAGGGTTGCCACAAAGCACCCTCTTTTTTAAAGAGAATTAATAGAAGAAGCGTGCTTCGGAGGTTTACATTCTCCCTCTCCACTTTTACCGCTTTATTTAAATTACGCAATAGATAGGGCCATGTAGTCATAATATTTTAATTCCGCAAATAAAAGGGCAAAAGCGTGTTTTTCCGGTTTATTTATTAACAAAATAGCTGGCCTGTCATAGGGAACCCGAAAGGGGCGTCGTAAAGGAACTAACACTTCCTTTACACGTAACTAACTCCCTTACCTAACTCTGGTTCTAATGACCAAAGTTGGTTTTTCGAAAACCAACGCCTTTTAAACTCCTTTTCTGATGTTTCCGGTAAAAACATCGGTGGCGACTCCACAGAACCCTTCAAAAATTAGTCCTTGGGTTAGCCCGGTTATCGGACAACCCAAAGACGACCTTTCGAAAACCTCGCCCCTAGGTTAGCCCGGTTATCGGACAACCTAAAGGCGTTGTAACCACCCATAAAAAACGCAAAAACAAGAGGGTCGAAACCATCGCGTCGCTCCGACCGCCTCTCTCTTTTTGACGGTGGCGACAGATGGCGACTCCGCTGGGGAAGCCTCGAGAGTTGATCCCATTTAGTGATGGGCCGGCTTAAAAATAGATAAACCAAGAAAATAACGCTTTTGCCCTTAACATGTATTATAACATGTTTTACGGTTTGGCTTTAATAACTGTTGCTTGTTTATACTTACGCAATTGTGTGAAATACAAACTGTACACAAACCCTTGCACACTACAGTTCCCTCTATACCCGGGGGCAAGTGAGAAATCCATAGGGAGTGGGTGGCAGGTATGGTTCGGTGTAGTGAGGGCCTTGAGCCCACCAGTGTGATCAGAGACCACCACTCAAGGTGATAACCTTCCTCTTTTGGCAACAAGACTGACTATGACCTTAGTGCTAAGCATGGTCGGACGGCTAGAGAGTGGGGACCCTATAATGGGGGCACCTTGGGGGCCTTAGCCTGGTGAGAACAGTTAGAACCAACCCTTGCCAATGCACTTTTCTGCAGGAAAACCCTACCTCGTGATAAAAACGAATTCTCGCCTGTTCGCGTATGACCGAATTGTGTGCGCATATGTTTGTTGCATTTGTCTGTTGCATAGCATAAACAAACTATAGAACAAAAAACACAAATTTTTTTTTTTTTACAATAAACTCCCTTATCTCGGACAGTCTGCCTTTTAGCTAGCCTGGTTTCAGGTTCTTTGTAAGCTAAGTAGCCACGCAGTTCCGACAGAAGAGATAAGGGACGCTAACTATTCTTTCACATGAAGCCACATTTTATCTCGGATAGTCTGCCTTTTAGCTAGCCTGGTTTCAGGTTCTTTGTAAGCTAAGTAGCCACGCAGTTTCGACAGAAGAGATAAAAGGCTATAAAATAAACAAATAAAAATAAAATCTGTTTCCAAAACAATAAATGGGACCTGAGTCATAAACATCCCAAACCATTCATATAGGTAGTTTATTTTTTGAGAAAAACACGTATCATACAAAACATGATAAACAGAAAATAAACACTCACATTCATTCAAATAAGCATCCTTTTCATCAAACATGCATTTTGGTTTTAGAAATGGAGGGGACTAGTAGACAGCCAAAGAAGGTGGATATTCCCTGTTTCCATACTGAGAGGCTGGAACGGCTGAGCGCGGCAATGCCATCAGAGGTCCGCACTGACTTTGAAAAATCCTATGGACGGATTTTGGATTTGCTGAAGATCTGTGTCGATAAGGTGTTCCTCAGGGCACTAATCCACTTATGGAATTCCAATCTGCGATGTTTCGAATTGCCGCAGTTCGACATGGTACCCACCCTAGAGGAGTATGAGACCATGTTGAAATGGCCCAAATCAGCCAGGGTCCATGTCCGCCATGAGGCATACACTCCTGCAGCACCAGTCGCTGCCCTTATTCAACTACCATTGCGGCAGAGTACCTTGATAAGAAAGGGGAACGCCCAGGGTTGGAAAGTATCAATGTTAGAAGACCACCTGTCCTATCTGGCTGAAAGGGCAGAGTGGGTCGCCTTCAACAAAACCCTGGCCCTTATCATTTTTGGAACAATCTTGTTCCCCTTCCACTTTGACACAGTAGATCAGGCCGTCATGGATGCCTTCTTCGCCTGGGACGTGAACTCAAAGAGTCCCCTGCCTGCAATCCTTGTCGACACCTTGCTCTCGGTGGAATTCTGCCACTAGAAGCAAGGAAAAATACTCCGCTGCTGCTCTTCATTACTATTTGTGTGGAGTGCCACGCACCTTTACGCCTCCAGCCACATGGGGATATTCCCCGACCCTTTAAGGAGCTTCTCCAAGATCCCCCTCCAACGACGCCTGACTTCAGAATGGAGGGACGAGTGGGAACGAAAGGACGCCAACAGTTTATCCTGGGTCTGCCCTTGGTTCTGACCCGGCCCAGTTCTCATCAGATGCGGGGACTATCGGAGCGTACCCTTGATAGGACTCAGGGGTTGCATAGCCTACTCACCTAGAGTAGCTATGAGACAGCTCATGAGGACCCAAACTACCATTTCTCGGGGGGAACTCAGAGGATTGTGTTTCTTCGGAGACCCATGCACAATCGCCAACTCACTAGCTGTGAGAAAAGCATGGGAGAGGCCAGTCTATATGGGGGACAGAGAGCTAGGAAAAGCTCGGGTGGCTGTCACCACTGACTACGAGGCGTGGAGAAAGAAAAGAGGGATGGCTCAACCATCCACCACACCCATTACGAGCATCAATAATGAAGAGCTGCAGGCTCAAATTGATGCCTTGACCCAGAGGATGGAAATCATGGGAGCCCAGATGAGGGCCCTTGAGGAAAGAGAGCAAGCATCCATCCTCACAATTGACGGTCTGCAAAGGCAAGGCAAGAAAAAGGATCATGAAATAGAGTGCCTCAAGGACCAGTGTGCTGACTCCAATGAACAAGCTATCCGAGCATCCAAAACTGCCAGAACCAGTTCGGATAGCCAACTCCAAGAAATAACCGCCAAGTCAGCACACCTTGAGGCCGAATCATCAAAGTAGGCTCAAACGATCAAGGAGTTGTCGCAAGAGCTCACCAAGACTCGGTTAGATATCCGCCAAGAGCGAGAGGCCAATCGGAGACTCAACAGAAGTCTCGCTGAGCTACGCTGCAAAGAAAGAGATGGGCTAGTTCAGTACGGCCAGGTAATGCAAGAGAAAGACCGAGCCGTCGCGAAGCTCGATGAACTACAAGCCTTGGTCGTTTATCAAGAGGCGAAGATCAAAGAGGCTCAGCAGTACAGTGAAGACATGAGCCAGGCGGTCCGAAAACAAAGCGAAGCACTTGCTCGTCACGTCCGGGAAGCTGAAAGAGAACTACAGAGAGATCAAGACCCTCCTGTGGGTTTCTTTAAAGTTTTCCGCTTTTGCCAAAAGTTGCTTCGCAGTATAGAATAGGGGAATGTACACCTTCTGTCGAATAAATAAAATCTTCTTTATTCAAATGACTGTCTACTTGCATGCATAAACATTCATTTGCATATTTAATTTCCCCTCCTTCACACTTAATAAATAAGATAATAAAAAGGAAGGATTAACTGACACGTCTTCTAAATCAGAAGAATGGAGAGAAAGCCACTCCTAATAAAGCTTACCCCAACGGTCGACTCACCATAAGAGGAAAATAAGCCTCGGCCGTTGGTCCTCAAGAACAAAGAAGAGGGGGCAAGGACACCAGTGTGACTATTTATGCCACGTCCTTTCCCCTACGAATCGAATAAAGCTGTACCGTGGAGATATGGAGAATCTCCACCAATAAAAGAAGAAATAACAAATATAGCCGGTATTGGGGGCATGACTAGAAGTGGAAGAGTCTACTCCCCCAAGGACACACAGGAAGATGTCCAAAAAAATAAAGGAAAAAATAAAAAGACCAAAGAAGAAAAAGAAAATAAAGAATCCAAGGAGGATACAGAGGAATTACTCCAGTTCATAAGGCAAAGTGAGTATTCCATTATAGACCAGCTCAATCGCACACCTGCAAAGATAACGTTATTATCTTTAATATTGAGCTCGGAACCGCATAGAAACGCCCTGCTGAAGGTCTTGAGCGAGGTGCATGTACCTCATACAATATCCCAAGAAAAGGTCGAGAGGATCATTGGTCACATCACAGCAAGCGATCACCTCACCTTCACAGAGGAAGAACTCCCCCTCGAGGGGTCAAACCATAACAAGCCCTTGCACATCTCAGTCAAGTGCAAGGAATACCTCATCGCCAAAGTTCTTGTGGATAACGGGTCATCGTTGAACGTGATGCCCAAGTGCACACTAGATAAGCTGACTATCCAAGGGACCCGTCTGCGCCCAAGCAACACCATCTTTCGAGCCTTCGACGGATCTAAACGAGAAGTAGTGGGAGAGGTTAACTTGCCAATTCAAGTTGGACCCACTATCTTCGACGTCGATTTCCATGTCATGGATATTACTCCAGCATATAGTTGTCTCATCGGCAGGCCTTGGATTCATGACGCTAAGGCAGTACCTTCAACGCTCCACCAGAAAGTCAAGTTCATAGTGGACGACAAATTGGTCACGGTCAAAGCAGAAGACGATATCCTTATCAGTGGACCGTCCACCCAACCTTATGTGGATGTGGCTGAAGAGGCCCTTGAAACATCTTTTCAAGCGCTCGAAATTGCCAACATAGAGCGACTTCCCAAAAATACAAAGGTAGCCCGCATGATGTTAAAGCATGATTACCATCCTGGCCAAGGACTGGGGGCAGATTCCCAAGGCATGAGGGAACCCCCAAAATTCAAAGATAATCCCTGCAAGTATGGCCTAGGATATGACCCTACTAAGGGCCGAGCGGAAAGAAAAAAAAGGGAAGTCTCCCCTCCGCACACTCAAGCAAATTTTCCAAAGTGGAGGGGTGCAAGCGTCAAGAGCCACCTTAGTCATTAGGAAATCTTTTTCTTCGTTTAAGTGATGTAAACCCCAGGATTGTTAGAGATTATCCCCGGGGCTAGCCCGACTCCCGGCATTTCAGGGCACATATTCCCTTATTAATTAATAAAGAATGATTCTTACTATTTGCTTCTCTTCTTTCTATTTCGACTAGACCACATAAATAACCCCTGTCTAAGTAAACGAAAAAAGAAGAAGAATAAAAAGCACATTCAAATAATCAACATTTACCATTGCTATCATCATCAAGCTAGTTGATTAGAAGCACATAAAAATAAGACTTCACCTCATCCATAAAGAAAGTCATGCTTCGCCAATATTGTGAACAAAAATAAATACACAAAAA
>OY731403.1:88936746-88967230 GCA_963425845.1 Sphenostylis stenocarpa | reverse complement strand
GTGAAATCTTTCCTAACCTTTCTCTCTTTAATTTCTGCCGCTGCACTTAAACTGTTTGATTGCTTTGTGATTTGTGAATTGATAAGTAATCTTAATTTTCGGATTAGATAATCTGTTTATTGCGAAAAACTTTCAAAAATCAATTCACCCCCCCTCTTGATTTAAAACTACTTTTCTAACACAGACTATGTACTGGCTATCTTAAACTCTAATATTACAGACTCAATCTAATTGAAACAGAGTTATTACAATACAAAACAAGTCTTCAACACTCTAAGTCTTTGTGTTCTTGAATCATCATCAAAATCAACAATCTTCATGTCTATCAAGTGCAACATCAAGTCCTTGAATGTTTAACACATGCTTCATCACCTCTTGGGCCTTCAACAACTTTGCCCTTAGTTTGTTCAGAATTTCATCACGGCATGTCGATTCAGCATCAACGACTTTGAGTTTGGAGTTTCCCAAGCAGTAACTTGGAAAGGTAGGGGGAGGTTTGCCATACATAACCTCAAAAGGAGAAAGCCCTGTGGATGAATGAATAGAGGTGTTGTAACACCATTTTTCCCATAAAAGAAACTTGCCCCACGAGTTTGGTTTGCAATGAGAAAAAGATCTTAGATATTGTTGAAGGACTTTATTGAAAATTTCTGTTTGGCCATCACTTTGGGGATGGTAAGCCGTTGACATCTTTAGCTTAGTGCCACTGAGACGAAACAATTCTTGCCAAAAGCCACTCATAAAAATGACATCTCTATATGAGATAATGCTTTTCTAAATTCCATGCAATTTACAAACCATATTAGTAAATAAGTCAGTGACCATGAAAGCATTATAATTGGGAGGAAGCGTACCAAAAGGCCCGACTTTGGAGAACCTATCAACAATCACTAAAATAGTAGTATGGCCTTTATAAGGTGGCAATCCAACAATAAAATCAAGAGCAATGTCTTCCCATACCCCAGTAGGAATGGGAATGGGTTGCAAAAGACCATAAGGAACATGATTTGGAGTCTTCATTTCTTGACAAGTAATGCAAGATTTCACGTAAGTCGCAACCTCTTTCTTTATTCCTGGCCAATGAAAGTTCTCATGAAGCCTCTGAAATGTTTTATGAAATCCAAAGTGACCTCCCAAAGGATTGTTATGGTACTCTTCAAGCAACATAGACATAAATGTAGTGTCATCACCAATATACATTTTCCCTTTATACAATACCAAACCCTCTACAATGGAGAACCCTTCATGAGAAGTGGGGTTAGCAAAAACATCTGAGTATAATTGTTTTAGTTGGACATCAGAATCATAAGAATTCTTGAGTTTGTGAATAAACTCATAATGAGGAACAATAAGAGCAACAAAGGAGCCTTCATTAAACTGACGAGACAAAGCATCAACAGTACAATTAGAGGAACCATGTTTGTATTTAATCTCATAATCAAACCCTAATAGTTTGCACAAATAGTGTTGTTGTTTCAGAATTTGAATCACCTGTGTCATTAGTTCTTTCAAGCTTTTTTGGTCTGTAAAAATGATAAACTTGTGCCCCAATAAATAATGTCACCAATTTTTAACAGCTTCGACAATGACGTGTAATTCCCTAAAGTAAGTAGAAGCATTTCACATCTTGTCACAAAATTTCTTGCTGTGAAAACAAATTGGGTGGCCTTGCTGAATAAGTACAACACCCATGCCCCCTCCAGACGAATCAGTTTCTAATTGGAAAGGGATCTCAAAGTTAGGCAAGGCAAGAATAGGGGCTTCAGTCATAGCTTTCTTCAATTCATAAATGCTTGTTGTTCAACTAGAGTCCAATGAAAAACGTCCTTCTTCAACAAATTAGTCAAAGGTGTGACAATGGCAGCATATCCTTTTATAAAGATATGATAATACCTCGTCAAACTAAGGAACCCTCACAGTTGTTTCACACAATGAGGAATTGGCCATTCTTTTATTGCCAGAATCTTTTCGTTTTCTGGTTCCACACCCTCTTCAGTAATGATATGGCCTAGTTAGACAACATTGTTTTGTACAAAAACGCACTTGGATCTTTTAAAAAAAAATTGGTTATCCAACAAGCATTGAAAAACCAGTTGCAAATGACCCACATGTTCATGTAAACTCTTACTGTAAACTAAGATATCATCAAAGAAAACAATAAGAAACTTACGAAGGTGAGGGTGAAACAACTCATGCATAGTGCTCTAAAAGGTTGAAGGAGCATTGCATAACCCAAATGGCATGATAGTAAACTCATAGTGCCCTTCATGAGTTCGAAAAGTAGTTTTGTAAGACTCCCCTGGAAACATCTGGATATGATGATAACTAGAATGAAGATCAAGCTTAGAAAACCACTTAGCACCAAACAATTCATTGAGAAGTTCTTCCATTATGGTGATTGGAAAACGATCCTTGTTCGTGACTGCATTCAACGCGCGATAATCCACACATGTCCCATCTTTCTTACACACAAGCATTATTGGGGAAGAGAAAGGGCTCAAACTCTTTTGGATGACACCCGAATGTAACATCTCTTCGACCTGTTTCTCAATCTCCTGCTTCTGAAACTACGGGTATCAATACGTTCACACATTGATAGGATTATTTCCTTCAATAGTGGAATTTTGTGATCAGTAGTACGTGGGGGAGGAAGCCTCTCTGGAACTTAAAAAATAGTGGAATAACGTTGAAGGAGGACCTCAATTTCTGGGAGAAAAGACTTGGCTTTGCCATCATCAAGAGATAGAGTTTGAGCCTGCATATGATAATATTCACTGATTGAATCAATGGTTTGAAGTCGTTTAAGTTGTTGGGATGAAATTCCATGGACTTTAGACCTTGGAATTCCCTGGAGTTGCACTATCTGGCCTTCTTTTTTTAACCTCATAATTAACTTATCAAAATCAGTAAGTATTGGACCCAAACATTTCAGCCACTGCACCCCCAAAACTGAATTTGCGCCCGTTATAGGCAAGACAAAGAGATCTTCGGTGAACAAGTGGGGTCCAATGTGGATTTGTACCTCTTTACACAACTTGGAGCATTGTAACTCCTCCCCATTACCCACTTGAATGGAGAAACCTTGGGTTGGGGTAACGTTGACATTCCAAAACTTCACCAGTCCTTCCTACAAGAAATTATGTGTACTCCCATTGTCAATCAAAATTGACAATTCGGCCTTGCCAATCCGGCCCAATACACGTAAAGTTTGGGGAACCGAATGTCCCATGAAGGCCTGGAGGATAATCTCGGCTGGGGAAGAATCGGGTTGGGTTTTAGGTTCGGTTATGGGTGTGTCATCACCGTCTCCCCATGCCGATAGGCGCGGGGATTTCAATAATTGCGAACGGTTACGATGGATGACTAAACTCCTGTGTTTTGTAGAATTATGTAGTCAACGCTTTTAGGTTGCCTGATGTCACCGCCATCAAAAGAGGTGGTCGGAGCGTTGCGATGGTTTTGCTTCGACTCGTATTTTTTTTAAATGATGCTACAACACCTTCAGTTTGTCCGATAATCGGCTGGAACTAAAGGTGAGGTTTTCGGAAAAGGGTTCTGTAGTCGCCACCAATGTTTTATCCGGAAACATTGGAAAAGGAAGAAAATGAAGGCGTTGGTTTAGAAAAACCAACTTTGGCCATTATAACCGGAGTTGGGTAAGGGAGTTAGTTATGTGTAGGGAAGATATTAGCTTTCCTACGATGCCCCTTTCGAGTTCCCTATGATGGACCGTTTATTTTATAAATAAAGAACTCTAAAATTACACTTTTACCCTTATTTATTCATTTGCGGAATTTAAAGTGTTGGCTACATGGCCTTAACAACTAATGCACTGATAGATGTAATAAGAAAGCGGTAACAGAAGATAGAAAGTGTAGGAACCTTCGAAGCAAGCTTTGTATTAATGTTCTTGGAAAAGAAATGTGTTTTTTGGCAACCTCCACGCTCTACAGTGCTGATCGCTCTTTCTCACAACACTACAAGACACTTACTGAGGACACTAAGAAACTCCAGAAATGCTTCGAAGGAATCCTAGGAGAATAATTTGACAGAAGTGTAGAAGGGAAAATTGTTCTGTGTTGTGAAAAGGATGAGGACGCCCCCCCTTTTATAGAACGGGATGGCGGTCTCGCCTTTGGCAAGTGGCGAGACGGCGGTCTCGCCATTGGTGATTGGTGAGACGGCAGTCTCGCCATTGGCAAGTGGCGAGACGATGGTCTCGCCAAACAAGACGGCGATCTCGGCCCTTTAGGTGGAATTTCTTATTTTTCCCATACAAAAAACCTTCCTATTCTAAAATGGGGCCTATTAATCTATCCTAGGGACCTTTTAGGCCTTGCCCATCTTCGAACAGAAGTCTTCTGCTTTTTTCTTTTAGGCCGGGCAAGATTTGGGGTCTACAACTTCCCCCCCTTCACCTGACTAGTCAACTGTTGGCTCGACATGCCAAAAAGATCAGTTGGAGGGTGAAGGAGTTAACCCTCTAGCCCCACTGTCCTTCGGATGCTCCTTCTTGCGGTAGCTGACCCTCTAGATGAAAAATATATGTGTGCCTCTAGGATGCTCCTTCGTGCGGTAGCCGACCCCTTTGGTTGACATGTAGTTGAACCTCAGGATGCTCCTTCTTGCTGTAGCCGACCCCTCGGTTGATGAGTATGAACCCCCGTCCGGTTGCTTGTAGCTTTGGGATGCTCCTTCTTACGGTAGTTGACCCCTCAACTGACAGGTGGTAGAACCTCAGGATGCTCCTTCTTGTGGTAGCTGACCCCTCAGTTGATGAGTATGAACCCCATCCGGTTGCTTGTAGCTTTGGGATGCTCCTTCTTACGGTAGCTGACCCCTCAGCTAACAAGTGGTAAAACCGCAAGATGCTCCTTCTTGCGGTAGTCGACCCCTCGGTTGATGAGTATGAACCCTCATCCGGTTGGTGCAATCCACTTTGTAAGACTGGTGGTGGTGGTGGCTTACTGCTCTAGCTCATGCGCCGGTTGATGAGTATAAACCCCCCATCTAGCTGGTGCAGTCAACTTTGTAGGATCGGTTGCGACTTACTGCTATGACTCATGCGCAAATTCCATGGGGAATGATTTTTATGGTAAAGTCTTCCGGTGTGCTGGGGATTATTTGATTTTTTGGCTTTTTATGGTAGCCATCCAGCTTGTTGATTGTTGGGGATTCTTTGTTTTTTGGCTTTTCTTGATAGCCATCTAGCTTGTTGATTGTTGGGGATTCTTTGTTTTGATATTTTGGTAGTGGTCATCCGACTTTGTGTTAAGTGGTAAAAAGTTGATATAATTATACCTTGAATTGTTATGAAACCACTTAACTTATGCTAATTCTAATCTATTTTTCTCCCAATATAGGATGAATTCAAGAATACCTTGATACAAGAGTAAGGAGCATGATTGACAGCAGAATTGGAGTAAAACTGGAAGAAGGAAGAAGATTTTCAGCATGGAAGTCGCTCAAGCGAGATGGATTCTTGCTTGAGCGAATGTTAGTTATTCTTCTCTGGAATTCACTCGCTCAAGCGAGCCAAGATTCGCTCAAGCGAATATCAGTTATTCTTCTCTAGAATTTAGTCGCTCAAGCGCAGAAAAATTTGCTTGAGCGAATGTTAGTTATTCTTCTCTGGAGTTCATTCACTCAAGCGAGCGTTTTGTCTCTTGAGCAAAAACAGACTACTTTCGCTTGAGCGAAAGTTCTTGCTCGAGCAAAAGACGCAAAGCCCAAAAGCCCAAATTTTTCCAATAAAAAGAGAAGATGTGTTTTGAGAAAAGCAAGCGGTTTTGGAGAAGAAGAGGCATGACTACTGCTAGGGTTTCGTCTAATATTCATCAATTCTTCACTTCTTCCACATTTGGAGCATTGTAATGCCAACATGAGTGGCTAACTTCATTCTCTTAGGATTCGGTGCACTTCCTTTGAACTCTTTTGTATCATGGTGATATTTTGAGATATTAATCTATGCTTTGATGTTGTTATTTTTATCCTTTATGCTTTGGAATGATTTATTCTTGATTGTTTGAGGTATGATTGCAAAATATATCTTGAACCCTAGATCACGGTAAGAATATTTGTTACGTTAATTGCCAGGAATGGAATGAATGTATCAATTAATTAACACCCTAAACATAATGCTGGAAAATCTCTTAATTGTGTGAGGAATCAACATTTATTAGGTTTTCTTATGAATTTCATCTGTGAGGAATCAACATGGATGATTTGAGTAGGTGACATCAACATTGTTAGGTTAATTCACGTTCTTAATTGACATAGCCATTACAAAAGAGGGATAAGGAAGGAAGTCAATCCTAAGTGCCTTTAATTGATATTTTCTCAATAATTTACAGTTCTTTATCATTTAATTTCAATTCAACTCTTTATGCAAAACCCATTCTGTGTTAATCTACTTAGTAAGCATAAAATTGGGAATTTCCATTGAAACCGTTCCTCGTGGGATCGACTTTTATTTAATCAAAATACTATACTGCGATTGATAATTTTGGTACGCTTGCCAATAAATCAACAAGTATTTGTGGCGCCGTTGCCGGGGAGCAGTGTTCTTTGAGAATTGTTTGTTTAGCTTATTGAGTATTTTATTTTTATTTCTGTTTTCGTTTTATTTTTCAGTTTAGTTTTACTTAATTATTGTCTTGTGCTAATCTTTGCTTGAGTTACTCTTTTTATTTATGCGTTTAAGAGGACAGGTATCTTCAGAGCAGTTAGAATTTAATCTAGAGATTGAAAAACCAGCTCGGAGGAATCGGGGTAGAAGAAGAAGGGAAACTCAAGAACAAGCCACCAGAGAATCTGCTAATTCTTCTTCCACACTTGATTTACTAGACCCAATTATAGAAGATATGGTGGAAGAAGGAGCAAATCTGAATCCGTATCCAGATCCAAATATAAATCCAAATCAAAACCCAAATTCAAATCCACCTAGAAGAACTCTCAGAAATTATGCTATGCAGCAAGGTCCAAGACACTTTTCCAGCATTGCCATACCGGATGATCAAATATTGTAGATGAATCTAGCTTTCTTAAGCTTGATTAGTGCTCATCAATTCACTGGATTGGATCATGAAGACCCTTATATTCATTTGTCTACTTTTTAGGAGTTGATTGGTACCATGGGATTTAGAGCAGCAAATCTTGACGCAACAAATTGAAGCATTGAACTAGAAAATAGAGAAATTACCTCAACAAATGCACACAGTACAATCTATTCTTAATCAACAGATGAGTTGTGACTTTTGTGGAGGTGATCATTCAAATGAAAAATGATCTTATCAAGGCAACATTCAACAAGAAGAAGCTAATTATATGGGGGCCCAAGGTAGTAGTCAAGGCAGACAATGTAATTTCCCTAATCCCAACAATTATCAGAATAATGTTGCACAAGGATGGGGAGGGAATCAGAATTTTGGGTGGAAACAAGGTGTTAGCTCATCTACTAGACAACCTACATTTCAACAACAGTCATATCAACAACCTCCATATCAAAAACAACAACAACAACATTATCCTTCAGTGCCTGACAGAATAAGTAAATGCGAGGATACTGTAGAAAAATTCATACAAAGCACTATGGCTAATCAGAAAAATACCGAGCCTTCATTCAGAAATATAGAGACCTAGATAGGTCAACTGGCTAAACAATTATCTGAGCAGCAAGGAGGACAATTTTCAGCTAACACACAAACTAATCCAAAGGAGCAATGTAAGTCAATAACTACAAGGAGTGGTAAGGTTATAGGAGAAGGTATTGGTGAAAATCTGGCTGTAGGGAAGGGAATACTACAAGAAAAAGAAGATGAGTGTGAAGGAGAAAAAGAGAAAAATAAAAGAGAGAATATAGAGAAAGAGAAAGATATTGAAAAAGAAGAAAAAAATAAAAGAGTGAGAAAAAACGGGAGAAAGATGAGAGTCAAATATCGCAATTAAAGGATTTACCATATCCTCGTCATCCTTCCAAGAAAGATAAAGAAAGACAGTTTGCAAGATTCATGGATATTTTCAAGAATTTACAGATTAATATTCCACTTATGGAAACTATAGAGCAGATGTCGACTTATGCAAAATTCATGAAAGAGTTGTTAACTAAGAAAAGGAGATTTACTACAGAAACAGTAGAGCTAGAAGCAGGATGTAGCGCTATAATTCAGAAATCATTACCTCAAAAATCCAAGGATCCTGGTAGTTTCACCATTCCAATCACAATTGGGACACTACAAGTAGGTAAGGCATTACTTGATTTGGGTGCTAGTATAAATCTGATGCCTTTGTCTATGCTTAAAAGAATAGGAGACTTGGAAGTAAAACCTACAAGAATGACATTATAGCTAGCTGACAGATCTCTAAAATTTCCTTATGGTGTGGTGGAGGATGTTTTTGTCAGAGTTGATAAATTTATGTTTCCAGTTGATTTTGTTGTGATGGATATGGAGGAAGACACTGATGTTCCTCTTATACTGGGAAGACCTTCCATGAAGACAGCAAAAGTTATTATTGATGTTGATGATGGCAAGTTAAAAGTTAGAGTAGATGATGAGGAAGTTAATTTTAATGTGTTTGAAGCAATGAAGCATCCTATAGATAATCAACATTGTCTTAAAATAGATGTGGTAGATGATATCTTTCAAGCAGCAAGGAAGCAACTAGCTAAAGTAAGCCCATTAGAACAAGCTTTGACAGGAATTAATGATGAATTTAATGAAGAGGAGGAAAAAGAAATTGAGAAGTATGTAAAACTTCTTGATTCAGCAAAAGAAGTTACTGCAAAAGAACAACAATCTGAGAAATTGCAGCAAGAACCTGAAACTGAGAGTCAGAAGCTGGAATTAAAGTTATTACCTCCCCACTTAAAATATGTTTTTCTTGTAGATAAAGGCAGCAAGCCAGTGGTGATTAGCAATGCCTTAACAAATTCTGAAGAAGAAAGATTGATATCAGTTTTGAAAGAAAATGAGAAGGCTATAGGGTGGACGTTATATGATCTCAAAGGAATCAGTCCTTCTTATTGCATGCATAAGATTCATATGGAGAATGATTTCAAGCCTGTTGCACAACCTCAAAGACGTCTTAATCCAACTATGAAAGAGGTGGTAAAGAAAGAAGTATTGAAATTACTTGATGCAGGTATGATCTATCCTATCTCTGATAGTGCTTGGGTTAGCCCAGTTCAGGTGGTCCCGAAAAAAGGAGGTATGACTGTAATTTATAATGATAAGAATGAATTAATACCTACTAGGACTGTCACATGTTGGAGAATGTGTATAGATTATAGGAAATTGAATCAGACAACTAGAAAATATCATTTTCCTTTACCTTTTATGGATCAAATGTTAGAAAGGTTAGTAGGACAAGCTTTTTATTGTTTTTTGGATGGTTATTCAGGGTATAATCAAATAACAGTAGATCTAGAAGACCAAGAAAAAACTGTTTTTACTTGTCCTTTTAGTGTGTTTGCTTACAGGAAAATGCCATTTGGATTGTGCAATGCCCCAACAACTTTTCAAAGATGCATGTTGGCTATCTTCTCAGACTTGGTAGAACAATGCATAGAAGTTTTTATGGATGATTTCTCAGTATTTGGTGCATCATTTGACCAATGTTTGAGGAATTTAAACACTATACTAAAGCGGTGTGTTGATACCAATTTAGTTTTAAATTGGGAAAAATGCCATTTTATGGTAACTGAAGGCGTGGTGTTAGGCCATAAGATTTCTGCAAGAGGGATTGAAGTTGACAAAGCAAAAATAGAGATTATTGAGAAGCTTCCACCACCAACAAATGTCAAGGGCATAAGAAGTTTTTTAGGACATGCATGATTCTATAGAAGATTTATAAAAGACTTCTCAAAGATTGAAAAGCCACTAAGAAACTTGCTCAATAAGGATATTTCTTTTAAATTTGATGCGGAATTTTGCAGGCTTTTGAATTGATAAAACAGAAATTAATTTCATCCCCTGTGATAATTGCTCCTGATTGGAAATTAGAATTTGAATTAATGTGTGATGCAAGTGATTATGCTATAGGAGCAGTTTTAGGCCAAAGGAAATAAAATATTTTTCATGCTATACATTATGCTTGCAAAGTTCTTAATGCAGCTCAAATTAATTATGCAACCACTAAAAAAGAATTACTAGCTATAGTTTACGCATTGGAAAAATTTAGAGCATACTTAATTGGTTCATCTGTTACTGTATCAATTGCTTAACACCCTAAACATAATGCTCGAAAATCTCTTAATTGTGTGACGAATCAACATTTATTAGGTTTTCTTATGAATTTCATGTGTGAGGAATCAACATGGATGATTTGAGTAGGTGACATCAACATTGTTAGGTTAATTCACGTTCTTAATTGACATAGCCATTACAAAAGAGGGATAAGGAAGGAAGCCAATCCTAAGTGCCTTTAATTGATATTTTCTCAATAATTTACAGTTCTTTATCATTTAATTTCAATTCAACTCTTTATACAAAACCCATTCTGTGTTAATCTACTTAGTAAGCATAAAATTGGGAATTTCCATTGAAACCGTTCCTCGTGGGATCGACTTTTATTTAATCGAAATACTATACTGTGATTGATAATTTTGGTATGCTTTCCAATAAATCAACACTTTGCTGGTTGTCGGGGATTTTTGGGTGACGCCTTTGAACAGGTGGGCGTTTTGCTTGTTTACCTTTCCCCCTTTGTTGGGAGAATGGTGGTTAATGTTTTGGAATTAATCTCGCCTTTTTCCGCGATTTATCTTTTTTCTTGCGATTTGGATTTTGGCTTTTTCAGGATAGCGCGTAAGCCTTTTTACTTTTTAGTCCTTTTTTTATTACGTTGACTTTTTCAGAGGAGAATAAAGGCAAACAATTTACAAAAAGATTTTATTTATATATATTGTAAAATTTGTACAATGATTATACTAATACAATGATATCCCTAAGGCGGCGGAGGACTCGACTGCGAGCCCGAAGATGGCTCAGGAGGGGGGAATTGCCGGAGCATATGTCTTTGAAATTCCTCCTGGCCCCGGATCATGTCGAGCTGACGCTGAGTGATCGCGTCCAAGCTCTGGATGACTCCCTCCTGTCTCTGGCTGATGGTCTCCAGCCGTGTCTCGAAGACGTCCTGCCTCAAGGACATCTGGTCTAGCTGCTGGCGAATGTTGACGGTGAATGCCAGGAAAGCCATCGTCGTACTGCTGTTGCTCAAACTCTGGGAGCATCGGGATCTCCTGCGACGCATCCAAATCCTGGATGTCTAAGGTCATGGCGAGCGCAAGGTGGAGGACTACCTGGGACCCCTGCCTGATAAGCATCCCCATGCTGACGAGCATGGACCCGCTAATGTACTCGGGTCGAAGGATGGAGGGAATGTCCTCCCCGCCGGGGCACCCCGACCTCTCGGCCAGCGAGGTGATGAGAGGACCCATGAGGATGGCTCTGACAGGGCGGCTCTCGAAGTCCTTCTGAGCCCTCAGAAAGAAGTAGTCGGGGTTACATCGGCGTCCATGTAGCATGCAGTGCAACGTGAAGAGGTTGGGCTGAGTGATCTTCCCCTGACTTTCCTTCCGTGCATGGATCGTCCCTGCCAACAACTTGTGGCAGATGTGGAGAGGAGGGTTGAGCGCCGACCCTTTCATCAGTCTCGGTAGAATCTGTGACGCAGTGAGATCCTCCCATATCTCACCGGTTGTGAGGGTAGCCGACCACTCATAGATAGCTCCCTGATATTCCGGCGTCAAGGTGTTCGCGGGATGTATGAAGCCTATGGCGACGTTGAACTCATCCAACGTCATCGTTCGGTAGGTCCCGTTCATATAATACGAGACCATCCTCGCCGGAGGAACACCTGGGAATATCGTGGGCATATCGATCATCATAGTGGAGGCGAGGAACTCCATTACGGTCTGCTTGTAGATGCGGGTCGGGGAGGCCTGGAGGAGGAAGTCCCACCGGATGCTCTGGATGTATCCCCACACATACTCCTCCCAACCGAACTCGGCCAGGATACCGTAGTCTAGTCTCAACATCGCGTGCCAAGAGTAGCCCCTGATGTGTTCCAGTTTGGCCTGGTGTTGTGGCGTGAGCTGGGTAGGATCTAGAGGAGCCTGGGGTGCAGATGCGCTCAGGCTGGGGCCCCAACCTCTCTTTCGGGGCCTGGAGGATTCTCCTTGTTGCATTTTGGGCAAAGACACTCAAAGATGTATGAGAATGTATGAGAAGATGCAGGAATGGAGTGCTTTGAACTGACCCAGAAGCCCCCTTTATATAGAAAATTTTATTTTTGGTCAGGACCGCCGTCTGGGATTTGGGACGGCGGTCTTGAATTTTTGAAGTTCGAGACGGCAGTCTTGCCAATTATGATGTGGCGAGACGACCGTCTCGTCAAGCGAGAAGGCGGTCTCGAAAAATGAGAAGGCGGTCTCACTTTCAGTGAAAGGAGAGATGGTGGTATCGCTAGACGAGACGACAATCTCGCCTTTGATGAATTGTTAGACGATGGTCTCGCTAAACGAGACAACTTTCTTGCTTTTCGAAGGTTTTTTTTTGTAGGAAAATATAGGACCTTGTTCAAAAACATTTATGCATGCAATGTTTCCATGTTTGGTGCCCTATAATGCTATTTTGTTGATTTTTCAGAAGGATTAACTGGTGTGTCTTTTGAAGACGGGGTCCTTTTGATGTTGTTTTCTAGATGTACTTGTTTGTACCATTCCGACTTTAATATGACTGAAGAATAACTGTTAGT
This sequence comes from Sphenostylis stenocarpa, assembly GCA_963425845.1. Lineage (NCBI taxonomy): Eukaryota > Viridiplantae > Streptophyta > Magnoliopsida > Fabales > Fabaceae > Sphenostylis > Sphenostylis stenocarpa. The sequence continues at coordinate 88,954,474 of OY731403.1, read as the reverse complement.
TTGAGGAGCACACTTGCCATGTCGGTGTGATTTTCCTTCCTCTAGAGATTTCAATCCTCTTGTTGATTATATGCCTCCATATTCCCCCACTAATTATCAAAACGTTATGATAAGGGTCGAGAGAAGAGAAGTAAGAGGATAAATTATTCAATTGTTAGAATCGCGCAGCAGAATGTTTGCGTGAACGGAAAAAAACCAAGAGGGGGGGTGAATTGGTTTCTTAACAAAAATTAGGTTTTAAAAATTTTCCCCAATTTTTACCGATTAAAACACTGTATAAACGTAAATAGGATAAGGATAGAGTCTTACACAGAGGATTTATACTGGTTCGGATCAAAAGACCCTACGTCCAGTTGCTAATCACTCAAACAGAGGATTAACGCTGTCACTATAATCAAGTTTTTACAAACAGATAACAATGGAAAAGATAGAGTAACGAAAACACCTCTCTTGAGTCACACAAGAGATGAAGAACAACTTTCCCTAGAGACGGCACAACACACAATCCACCAAGAACTCCACTTAGTGATTCTTATCGCTTCTAGCCCACACTAGGTTCCAAAAGCCCCTTTTTCCTCCAACAAACAGTTCTCTGGCAATCACAACTCTCAACTTTTGTTTGAAAAAGGTTGTTCAATTTTCTGAGAGCCTTAGAGAACCTTAAGTAGATGAATTAGGGTTTGGGAATTGGGGATTTTTGAAACTTGGTGTATTGGGACTAGGGTTTTCGAAAATAGGTTTAATTTGAAGTTCAAAATGCAAATCTGACTGAAATAATCGATTATCTCAAGTGTTAATCAATTATTACAGAACCAAAATCAATAGGAACCCACAACGTATTGTTTTAATCGATTATTTGCCCTGTTAATCGATTAATAGGAGTGTTAATCGATTATTACAGAGAGCTGATACAGAAAATGGTTTTTCTCTCTGTAATAATCGATTATTTGGCCTTTTAATCGATTAAACTCGTGGGTTTTTAATAAAAATGAGTTTTTGAAGCTTCTAAAGAGTAGACTATGTACTGGATATCTTAGACTCTAATATTACAGACTCAAACTCATCAAAACAGAGTTATTACACAAGAATACAAGTCTTCAACTCTCTAAGTTCTTTTTTCTTGAATCATCATCAAAATCAACAAGCTTCATGTCCATGTAAGTTTAACATCAAGTCCTTGTATGTTTTAACATCAATGACTTGTGTTTTAGACAGTCAAATTTTTATTTAAAAGGGGTTTTGTAAGAATGGCTGACCAAGGTTGGTCAGAGTGTTTAAGTTGATGCTAAACAAACGTCTTACTTTGAGGATTCGCGTCTTGGCCCATTTCTATCACTTTCTATGGCTGATTGACTTCCCTAAACTTCCCTTTGGGTTTTCACACTAAGATATTGTGTTTTGGTCCTAACTTTTGTCTAGGTTCCTTTTTTCTTGTATTGGGAATCCAAGCGGACCTTATTTTTGTAACCCTAACTTCTGCCTAAGCTACCCTTTATTGTTGTTCGGGTTTCCTAGCGGGTTGACCCTAATTTTTGCGTAGCCCCCTTGGTGGGTTTCCTATCGGGTATTTTGCCCTCTTTTTTTTGGCCTTTGACTTCTATGGGCTTCTTTTAATTTATTTTCTTTTCTACACAATATTGGCGAAACACAGTTTCATTATAATGAGGTAAAACCTTATTCTGTATTTGTAGTCAATCAGCTTTATTATTATTGCGATGACGTGTTTTGATTATTTTGACGCACTTTTTTTTTAATGTTTGCTTAGACATGGTTATTACGAGGTCTATTCATGAATAGCAAGAAAAGAAGCAAATGGTAAGAAATGTATTCTTTATTAATTAATGGGGGAATATGTGCCCAAAAGATGCCTGGGGGTCGGGCTAGCCCCAGGGGAAAATCTCTAACAATCATTGGGTTTACATCCCTTAAGAAAGGAAAAAGAACTCCTAATGACTAGGGTTGCTCTTGACAGTTGTATCCCTCCGCTTTGAAAAATCTGCTTGAGCGTGCGGAGGGGAGACTTCCCTTTTCTTATCTCTACTCGGCCCTTTGTAGGGTCATATCCTAGGCCATGCTTTAAAGGATTGTCTTTGAATTCTGAGGGCTCCTTCATTCCTTGGGAGTTTGCCTCGAGCCCTTGGCCAGGATAGTAACCATACTTCATCATCATGTGCGCTACCTTTGTCTTATCGGGAAGTGTTTCTACATTGACAATTTCAAGTGCTTGAAAAGATGTTTCAAGGGCCTTGTAGACCCCTAATTTTGCCCGGCCTCTCAATAAAGGCTAAGGAGACTTCCTATAACAAGATAAAGCTCGCCCGGCATATCAATAAAGGCCAAGGAGACTTCCTATATAAAGATAAAGCTTCAATGGATGTCTATTGGCATCAATCGACGTCCGAATAAAGAAAGGAAAGCTTCCCGGGGGTCCCAGAACACAAAAGCTAGCAAAAACAGTTGAGACAGCCGTCCCAAGGGTGAGACGACCGTCCCAAACAACAACTTTCAAGTGGGACGCCCGTCCCAAATTTGAGACGCACGTCTCAGTGCCCAAATTTGAATGGGACGGCCGTCCCAAATCCTAGACGGCCGTCCCAACTTCTCCAGATGCTCATCCTTGATTTCCAAGCCCCGGATGGCCGTCCCAAGCTGCCAGGCTGCGAAAACTATAAATAGGAGGCTCATTTGCCACTTTTCCACACCCCAGACAACTCCAAGTACTTGTCTTCTCTCCCTACTTCGAATGAACTCTCTGATTGCCTTAAAAAGGTAACAATCAGTTAAGGAATTGTATTCCAGCATTCGATTCTTCTTAAAAATTTAGTAGAGTCGATATTGTATTCGGCGAGGAGAGTCTTTGTAGAGCGGGGGATTGCCAAAACGCATCCTCACAATTCAAGATTTGTAATACAAAGCTTGCTACGGAGGTTCTTTTCAATTCTCTTCTCTTTTATTGCTTTATTTATTGCTTTATGTATGCAATATGAAATAAAATCATGTAAATAGTCATTTTTAATATTATGCAATAAAGTAGGGTAATAGTGTAATTTCTCATAATCTTTACTTAATGAATGAATCATAGGGAACCCGAAAGGGGCATTGTGGGGGTGCTAACACCTTCCCCACACATAATTAACTCCCTTACCCAACTTTGGTTATAATGACCAAGTTGGTTTTTACTAAAATCAACGCCTTTTTATCCTTTTCCAATGTTTACGGTCATAACATTGGTGGCGACTCCATAAGAACCCCTTTTCGAAAACCTTGCTTTTATTAGAGGATAGTTCAGTTGCTGAGCACCTCGGAAGCAATGAACACATTTTAACATAAAACGCGAGTCTAAACCATCTTTTCGCGACCGCTCGCATAAACGTTCGAGATGTCCCTATACGTCAGAACGGACGGCGGCGACAGATGGCGACTCCACTGGGGAAGCTAGAGAGTTGATCCCATTTAGTGACAGATAAATTCAAACTAAGTGAAAATTTGAAATTACGCCTTTACCCTCTTCCGTATCTTTTATTGTATGGCTTTAATAACTGCTGTATGATTATTTTCTGCAAATTGTCTGAAATATAAATTGCACACGAAAACCCTTGCACACTACAGTCCCTCTATACCCGGGGGCAAGAGTGAATACCTATAGGGAGTGGGTGGCAGATACGACCGGCTTGTTGGCACACGGGGCTACAACCGTTGTCGGAAACCACCAACTGAAGGTGATAACTCTCTTCTTTTGGTCTAAGGATGTCGACACGGAGTTTCGTGCATGACCCAAGGACTGAGAGATTGAGAGGTCCCTATAATGGGGGCACCTTGGGAACCTTTGGCCTTGGTGAGAACAGTTTAGAACCACCTAAACCAAGCACATTTCTGCAGGAAAACCCCACCTCGTAAATAGCGTGGCTCTGCTTGTGGATGAATGAATTGTGTGTGCATTCGTTTGCTGCATTTGTATTGATGCATTAGCATAGGGTAATCATACAACAACAAAATAGTGAAAAATCCTAAAAATCATAAAAGTGATAAGATAAACCAACTTTATCTCGGATAGTCTTCAATTAAGCTAGCCTGGTTTCAGGTTCTTTGTAAGCTAAGTAGTCACGTTGACCGACAGAAGAGATAAAGGGTCATAAAAAACATAAAAACAAATTAAAGCCATAAAAATACCTTTTTACAATAAAAAAATTCTTGACAAAAGTCTTATGATTCATACAGCATATGTTCATAAAAATAATAAGAGAAGAAAATAGGACTCTCTTCATCAAAATCCATAAACATTCATATAGATAGTTTTCTTTTTAAGAAAAAACCAAGTACTATCATGTATCATATTAAGAATAAAACATGATAATACTTAGAAAAAACAAAACACTTACATGCATGCATCTACAAGGACTCATCCTCATATCATGCATTTTCATTTCTTTTAGATAATGGAGGGATCCAGTAATAGACAGTTAAAGAAAGTGGAAATCCTTCTATGCCGTGTAGAGAAGTTAAGGCAGTTGTGTACATACATGCCGCCGGAGGTCAGTGCTAATTTTGAGAAATCTTATGGAAGGATTCTTGACCTCCTGAAAGTCAGCATCAATCCTATCTTTGTTAGAGCATTGGTCCACTTCTAGAATCCTTATCTACACTGCTTTGAGTTTTCGCAGTTCGATTTAGTACCAACCTTAGAAGAATATGAACTCATGGTTAGATGGCCTCAGTCAGTCGGGGTCTATATCTGCTCAGGAGTGTATGTGGCCGTGAGTAAGGTTGCTACTATCATACGACTGCCTCCTCATCAATCCATCCTAGAGGGAAAAGGGAACATCCGAGGTTGGAAAATGTCAATAATAGAAGACCACTTAATCTCTTTGGCCGAAAAGAAAGATTGATCTACTTTCAACAAAACTCTAGCATTGGCAATGTTCAGAATCATATTATTCCCATTTCATGTGAACGTTGTGGATCATGCTGCAATAGATGCATTCTTTGCCTAGGATGTATACTCTAAGAGTCCTATACCTGCAATTCTTGCTGATACCCTACTTTCAGTAGATTTTTGCTGACAGAAACAGGGGAAAACACTTAGATGTTGCACTTCATTACTATATGTATGGGGCATCACTCACTTCTACGCTTCAAGCTACATGGGCATATTCCCTGATCCTTTAAGAAGTTTTGCAAAAATCCCTCTTCAGCATCATTAAGCCTTAGAATGGAAAACCGAGTTAGAGAATTGGAACATAGAGCATCTATCATGGGTTTGCCCTTGGTTCCGACCCGATTATATTCTTGTACGATGCGGAGATTACCTGAGCATACCACTACTAGGCCTCAGAGGTTGTATAGCTTACTCTCCAAAGATAGCTATGAGACAACTCATGAGAACCCAGACTGTGCCAACTCAAGAAGAGCTCAGAGGGCTGAGTCTATGTCATTACTCCCATAGCTTTGAAGAAGTATCCGCTGTCCGGAAAGCATGGGAAAGACCAGTCTATATAGGAGATAAAGAACTCGGAAAGGTTCAGATGTCTACATCCCATGAATATGAAGAATGGAGGAAAAGTAGAAGGATACCCCAACCATCTGCTACATTCACTACAACATTGGTCAATGAAGAGCTACAATTGTAGGTCAATGCCTTAAATAAAAGGGTAGAAGTCATGGAAGCTCAGCTAAGGGCCTTCGAAGAAAAAGAACAAGAAGCAACCCTTATAATAGATGGTCTAAAAAGGCAATGTAAAAAGAAGGACCATGAAATAGAGCGTCTTAAAAATGACTGTGCTGATTATCAAGAAGAGACTAAACAAGCATTGAAAACTCCAAGGCTTGAACAAGATAGTCTATTCCGGGATATGAATGACGAAATAGCACATCTTGAGAGTGCGCTTGATGAACAGGTAAAAACGATCAAGTTAATACAGGATGACCTAGCAGAAACTCGGTCAGAAGCACAAAAGTGGTGGGAAACCGCTGAAAGATACAGAGAAGACCTGGAGGAGCTACATGATAAAGAAAGAGATGGATTAGCTCAGTATGGTCAATTACTTCGTGAAAGAGACCAAGTAATAGAGAGGTCTGACCAACAACATGCCTTGATCGTTCATCAAGAAGAAAAGATAAAAGAGGCTCGTCGATATAGTGAAGATATGAGCCAGGTGGTACATGAGCAAATCAAGACGCTCAGAAATCATGTGAGAGTAGTTGAAGACGAATTACGAAGAAAGCCTAATTTACCTATAGGTTTCTTCAAGCTTCTCCGTTTTTGTCAACACATGCTTCAAAGCATTGTATAGAAGGATAAACACTTTCTAGTTAAAATAAAAAGGATTTTCCTTAAACTGTCTATTGCATTAATAAGTTGCATACATTCATACATCCCTCCTCATTTTAATAACAAAGTTAATAAAAAGGAAGGATTAATTGATGTGCTTTCCACAAATCAGAGTAAATGGAAAAGAAGCCTTTCGTCATCAAACTCTCTACAACGGTCGATAGACCCAAAGATGATAATAAACAAGCACCGTTGGTCATTCCAATCGATAAAAGGGAAGAGGCAATAATGCCTTTACATTTATTCATGCCTCGCCCTTTCCCTTATTCATCAAATAAAGCTGTACCTTGGAGATACTCAGAAGAATCACCAGTTAATCAAGATATCTCCAACATAGCCGGTATTGGGGGCATGACTAGAAGCGGAAGAATATACTCCCCCAAGGAATTACAAGATAATATTCCTAAAGATAAGGCAAAACATAAAGCCGAAGAGGAAAAAGAATCCAAGGAGGAGACAGATGAGTTACTCTAGTACATAAGACAAAGTGAGTACTCCATCATCGATCAACTCAATCGCACTCCTGCAAAGATAACCTTGTTATCACTTATAATGAGTTCGGAACCGCATCGAAACACACTATTAAAGGTTTTGAATGAATCATTCGTTCCGCATACAATATCCCAGGACAAATTTGAAGGAATCATTGGTAACATTACAGCCAATGATCATCTTACCTTCACAAATGAAGAACTCCCTTTAGAAGGGTCAAATCACAATAAGCCCTTGCACATTTCTGTCAAATGCAAGGAATATCTCATTTCCAAAGTTCTTGTGGATAATGGGTCATCCCTAAACGTTATGCCTAAAGGCACACTTGACAAGATAACAGTGCAAGGAACCCACATGCGCCCAAGTAATACAATTGTTCGAGCCTTTGATGGATCAAGACGTGAAGTAGTAGGAGAGACTAGTCTACCAATCCAAATTGTCCCTACTATTTTTAACATAGACTTCCACGTGATATCCATCACACCAGCATATAGTTGTCTCCTTGGTAGACCTTGGATTCATAGCGCTAAGGCAATACCTTCAACGCTCCACCAAAAAGTCAAGTTTGTGACAAATGATAAACTTGTCATAGTTCAAGCTGAAGAAGACTTTTTAATAAGAAAACCGTCTGTCCAACCATATGTGGATGCGGCTAAAGAGGCTCTTGAAACATCTTTTCAAGCGCTCAAAATTGCCAACATAGAAAAACTTCCCAGTAATACAAAGGTGGCCCATATGATGAAAAGATATGGATATCTCCCAGGACAGGGGCTCGGAAAGAATGCTCAAGGAATAAAAGAGCCACCGGATTTCAAAGATAATCCTTTAAAGTATGGTTTAGGGTACGACCCCACAGAAGATCAAACCATACGAAAAACAGGGAAGTCTTACCCCTCAAAGACGATATTCTGAAAAGGAGGGATTAGCGCAAAGGGTAGCGTTAATCATTAGGTGTCCTTCTTCCAATTCTAAGGGATGTAAACCTAGTGACTATTAGAGATCACTCCTTGGGGTATGCCCGACCCCTGAGCATTTCTAGGGCACACATTTCCCCGAAATTACAAAAGAATGTTATTCTTACTATCTGCTTCTTTTCTCGCTAAATATATCTATACCCCATTTTTAATAAACAAGGTTTAGATAGACGTTTTGTTCCAAATGCGTCAGAACAATCAAAGCGTCATAAAGCAAAGTCAAATATGATTGATTAACTAGAAACACAGATAAAATTTATCTCGATAGAATCAAGTTTCGACAATGTTATGCAAAAATATATATATATATATATATATATATATATATATATATATATATATAATATATACAAAAGGAGAGTCCGTCAAGGCCAAAGGCCAAGACAAGAAAATAAAAGGGCAAAATACCCTAGAGAAACCCACAAAAGGGGGTTGCACAAAAGTTAGGGTAAACCCTACAGGAGACCCGAACAATAATAAAGGGTAACCCGGGCAAAAGTTAGGGTTACAAAAAGTCCGCTAGGTATTCCTTAAAAATAAATATAAAAAGGGAAACCTAGACAAAAGTTAGGACATAAGCATAACATCCTAGGCTGAAAACCCGAAAGGGCGGGCTAGGAAAGCTAATCAATTACAAAAAGGTGCCACAAATCAGTAAAGTAAAGACGCCACATCATAAGAACGAAACGTTTGCCTAAACTAGCCTAAACACATACCAACCTTGGCTAGCCATTCTTACAGAAACCTCTATTACAAAAAATATCCCTCTAAAACACAAGCCCTTGTTGTAAATCCTTTTCTTTCTCTTCTCTTGACCATTTCACTATAAAAGCATTCAAGTAATAAAGGGGAATGTGGAAATATAGTGATCAATAGGAAGGTTGAAATCCCTAAGGAAAGGAAGGGGGGCATTGATATGGCAGTTGCCCTACGAACAAAAGACTGCTCTTCGGCTATAGCAAGAAAAGTCCAAGACGGCAAATCAGGTACAGCCAAGCTTGTTAATCAAGAAACATGATGACAGAAAGGTACAGCACCAAGAATGCGCTCGAAGTCAAAGCACATCAGTTAAAACTTTCGAAATATTAACTGAAATAGATCATAGGATGCATATCATGAAACATTACATGCATTAAAACATCAATGAATGGAGTCCTATCCTCCTTCTCAACAAAAAAAAAACATGAAAACCAACTTGAAAAGCTTGAGACAGCTGTCTCAAGGGAGAGACGGTCGTCCCAAACAACCATTTTCAAGTGGGATGCCCGTCCCAAGTTTGAGACGCCCGTCTCAGTACCAAAATTTTGAATGGGACGGCCGTCCCACTCCCCAGATGGTTATCCCAAAGGAAAAATTTCAAGTGAGACGGTCGTCCCAACCCAGACGGCCGTCCCAACTCTCCTGGCTCTTCCTATATATGCTAGGTGCGAATCCTTGTCTTGGTACCCCATTCCAAGCATTCTATCTTGCTTCTCCTCCCTTTCTACACACTGTTAGTATCCTTAAGTGAGTGAGATATACAATGGAACATGGAGAGGCTTCATCCAGGAGAAAACGCACCAGAACCTCCGCTAGAGGAACTCCTGTCACCAACACTTTGCTGGCAGAACCACATCAACAAAGGATGGAAAATATCCAACAATTTTCCTGGCATCCTATGCTGCGGCTGGATTTTGAAATCCTAGCTACATTTGGCTGGGATCAAGATGTCAGAAGGTTCATCCACAACATAGGATGGGACTTTCTGCTCCGTGAGCCACCTACTCGGATCCACCGTACTGCTACGATGGAATTCCTGGCCTCTGTCAATATGCTGGAAATGCCGTCCACAACTCCTAGAGTGCCACCTACTCAAGTCGTCTCCTACTGGATGGATGGGGCATACCAGACCACTTTTCTGGATGACTTTAATGTCATAATGGGCTTCTGCCAACGAGCAGACACAAGAACACTAGAATATAGGTCTGCATATCTCGAGAAACCCGCTGCTCTCACCACCACCAGCATGTGGAAAGAAATCACCGGAGCTCATACTCTACCGTCACACCTGAAGGGTGCAGCTTTCTCTCCTCCGCTCCGCATATGCCATAAACTGCTAGCCGGGACTATACATAGCCAGAAGGAAATCCAAGGAAAGGTAACGCTGGCTGACCTTTTCATTGTCTATTGTATGCATCAAGGGCATCGATGCAACCCAGGATATGCCTTCCTGAAAGCCGTAAAAGATTACGGAACCCACGGCTCAGCAGGAGCCATCATGGTGGCCCCCTTTCTCACCCCTTTAGCTGAATATTGGGGATGCACTAATGGAGAAGACCTCCCAGCTAGCCTCCAACCAGAGCCGATTAGCGGAGGAACACTGGTCCACATGAACATCCTTAGTCGACAAGGATCAGGGTTTATTTTAAACCCCATAATCTCGATTTCGCTGGATATGCGTGATTTTGACACACCACAGGACATCCCTGCGACTTCGGAATCCTAGCAGCAATCATATGATCCAGACTTCGCCGGCTTATACCGACGTATAGATGATGAGCACGCCTATATGGAAGGGGAATTCCAGTTCATGCGACAGCAGTTCAGTCAGCTGACCATGAGGCAATAAAGGACGGACCGTCAAATAGAGAATTTGGTCCAGACTCAGGCAAGGTTCCAGTGCCGCATACTCCGCCACATCCCTTCGCCAGCACCATCCTCCCATTCCAGCCCAGAAGCAGATGATTAGGAGGTTTTTAGATATTTTCTAGTAGTTTAAAAATGCTTGAATGTATCACAAAAAAGAGAAGTAATAAATAAAAGTTATTATTTCTATTTTCACTTCAAAAAGCCCACGTGTACAAAAATTATAAAATAAAAGGCACATGTGATATATTAAAAAGGCAGATTTCAAATAAACTCGCGATAAAGATCAAAATCGCGAAAGAAAAAGGCGAAATCAAAACTATTTCAGCAGAATAAAGAGCTTCAAGGAAACTAGCTCTAACCTTCTATCTCAATAAACGAGGGTATACCGAAAAAGGCCAATGGAAAGGCTCGACGATCCCCAAATGGATCCTTGCCTACTCCAAAGGCAAAACAAATATTACTTCATGACTCAGCACCACTACATGAGTCATCAAAAGATAGTCATTTGAAGCTTCAATCACCCTCCTTCCATCCAAGAAAGAAGGAAGCCATCAAAATAGAAAAGCCAACGGAAAGGCTTGATCATCCCCAAGAGGATCCTTGCCTACTCCAGAGGCAAAACAAAAAGATTACCTCACGACTCAGCGGCATCACCACATGAGTCATCAAGCACACTCATGCAAGAATCTCCGCCTCATTCCCCAAAAGAGAATAAGGACTACACAAGAATCCATCAAAGAAAATACGGAGTCCAAACCTCCATATCCCCAGGGGGCAACAAAAAGAAATAAAAGAAAAACTTTCATTCCCCAATAGAGGCATAAAAAAAGGCCGAATAAAAAATCTCCAAATAGAGCATATCAAGAAAAATCTCCAAAAAGAGAAAAAGAAGAAAATCTCCTTATAAGGGCTTCACAAAGCCAGGAGCCAAGACTCCATCATCAAAAGATTGGATCCCCAGGAAGCCAATAAACTCCCCAGAATCGCCAAAAAGAAAAGAGAAAAATAAATCTCTTCATCCAGCAGATAACAGATGAAAAAGCCAGTGTGCATAAAAGGTGCACACATTTAAAAGCCAAATTTTCAAAAATCGTGAAAAAGAAATAAAATCGCGAGAAAAAGGTAAAAACCCATTCCCTAGCGGAATAAGAGCATAGGCAAAGCCAGCTCAAAACAACAACATCCAACAAGGAGTCAAAAACTCCATTCCTCCCTAGGGGGCAAGTCAAAATAGATTTCTGGGAGGGCAATCAAATCCCCGGTGGATCACCAAAAAGAAAAACTATCACCAGTAAGCCTACGACAGAGGCAAGCTACAAATTCATATCCTCAGGGAGTTAATCACCTATAACACCCAATATGAATATCCCCAGTGAAATACAAAGCCTTCACTCCCAAGAAAGCCTCTGCCTACTCAAAGGCAAGCAAAGAGCCAATATCCCCAAGAAACGGGAAATCAACCTATGCAAGAGACAATACAAGTCCAAAGCACAAAGCTTCCAATAAAGCATCTACCTACTCAGAGGTATTATCAAGAGCAAATATCCTCAAGTGGAACATCAGCCTATTCAGAGGCGAAAAACAACAAGTATAAAGCCTTCACCACTATTGAAGCATCTGCCTAAAAATAAGAGGCACAATCAACAAGAAATCAACAAATCCTCAATGGATTCCTGCCTAAATTAAGAGGCAATCATCAATAAACCCCGACAAAAGCCAGACGGCTAAATAGAAAAAGCCGGAAACCACAAATCCCCAGGAGATTCCTGCCTAAAATAAGAGGCAACCAACAAGAACCCCCGGCAAGACCGGATGGCTAAAAAGAAAAGCCAAAAACAAGAACCCCCGGCAAAGTCGGATGGCTAAACAGGAAATCCAAAAATAAAGAATCCCCGGTAAAGCCGGATGGCTAAACGAAAAAGCCAAAAACAAAGAATCCCCAGTAAAACTGGATGACTAACAGAAAAGTCAAAAAGAAAGATCAATCACTCCCCACGGAATAGGCGCATGATCAGAAACAGTAAGCCGCCAACACATCTTCATAACCAGATGACCATAGGATTGCATCCTAAGAGCCTTGCAGAACGGGGCTCGTTCAGAACCTTGCAGAACGGGGTTCATACCAGGTGGGGGTAGAGACCCACAAGAGCCTTGCAGAATGGGGTTCGTACCGGGTGGGGGTAGGTACCCATCAGAACCTTGCAGAATGGGGTTCGTACCAGGTGGGGGTAGGTGCCCATCGGAGCCTTGCGGAACGGGGTTCGTACCGGGTAGGGGTAGGTACCCACAAGAGCCTTGCGGAATGAGGTTCGTACCAGGTGGGGGTAGGTACCCACAAGAGCCTTGCAGAATGGGGTTCGTACCAGGTGGGGGTAGGTACCCATCGAGCCTTGCGTAACGGGGTTCGTACTAGGTGGGGGTAGGTACCCACAAGAGCCTTGCGTAACGAGGTTCGTACCGGTGGGGTAGGTCCCCATCAGAGCCTTGCAGAACGAGGTTCGTACCAAGTGGGGGTAGATACCCACAAGAGCCTTGTAGAACGGGGTTCGTACCGTGTGGGGGTAGGTACCCATCGAGCCTTGCGGAACGGGTTCGTACCGGGTGGGGGTAGGTACCCATCGAGCCTTGCGGAACGGGGTTCGTACTAGGTGGGGGTAGGTACCCACAAGAGCCTTGCGTAACCGGGTTCGTACCTGGTGGGGGTAGGTACCCATCGAGCCTTGCGGAACCGGGTACGTACTGCGAGGGGGTAGGTACCCACCGGAGCCTTGCGTAATGGGGTTCGTACCGTGTGGGGGTAGGTACCCACCAAAGCCTTATAAAATAAGGTTTATACCGGATGAGGGTAGGTACTCATCAGAATCTAGCAAAAATGCAGATTCATACCAGGTGGGGGTAGGAACCCACCAAAGCCTTATAAAAAAGGTTTATACCGGATGAGGGTAGGTACTCATCAGAATCTAGCAAAATGCAGATTCGTACCAGGTGGGGGTAGGTACCCACCAAAGCCTTATAAAATAAGGTTTATACCGGATGAGGGTAGGTACTCATCAGAATCTAGCAAAAAATGCAGATTCGTACCAGGTGGGGGTAGGTACTCACTAGAGCCTTATAAAATAAGGTTTATACCTGATGAGGGTAGTTACTCATCAGAATCTAGCACAAATGCAGATTCATACCAGGTGGGGGTAGGTACCCACCAAAGCCTTACAAAATAAGGTCTGTACCGGATGAGGGTAGGTACTCATCAGAACCTATCAAAATGCATCAGGTAGAGTAAAATACTCACCAGAGCATTACAAAAACGGGTTGCAAATACCTTGCTTCTATTAGAGGATAGTTCAAGTGTTGAGCACCTCTAAGTAAGTACCCACAAGAGTTTAGCAAAATGCGAACTCGTACCGTGTGAGGGTAGGTACTCACCAAAGCCTTGCAGTAACAAGGTTCATACCAAGTGGGGATAGGTACCCACAAGAACCTTATGGAATATGGTTCAGAATCTAGCAAAGAGCAAGATTCATACCTAGTGGGGGTAGGTACCCACAAGAGTCTAGTGAAATGCAGACTCAGACCCGGTGAGGGTAAGTACTCACCAGAGCCTTATAAAGTAAGGCTCAAACCAGATAGGGGTTGGTACCTATCAAAAATATTTATCATCCGGAGGATCAGCAAACTTCAAGCGAAGGAGCATCTGAAGGATAACCGGGCAAAAAGGGTTAACTCCTTCCCCTACCAACTAATTTTGTCGGCATATTAGGCCAACACTTAGTCAGGCAGGTGAAGGGGGGGCAGTTGTAGATCCCTAATTTTGCCCGGCCTCTCAATAAAGGCTAAGGAGACTTCCTATAACAAGATAAAGCTCGCCCGACATATCAATAAAGGCCAAGGAGACTTCCTATATAAAGATAAAGCTTCAATGGACGTCTATCGGCATCAATCGACATCCGAATAAAGAAAGGAAAGCTTCCCGGGGGTCCCAGAACACAAAAGCTAGCAAAAACAGTTGAGACAGCCGTCCCAAGGGTGAGATAGCCATCCCAAACAACAACTTTCAAGTGGGACGCCTGTCCCAAATTTGAGATGCATGTCTCAGTGCCCAAATTTGAATGGGACGGCCGTCCCAAATCCCAGACGGCCATCCCAACTTCTCCAGACACTCATCCTTGATTTCCAAGCCCCGGATGGCCGTCCCAAGCTGCCAGGCTGCGAAAACTATAAATAGGAGGCTCATTTGCCACTTTTCCACACCCCAGACAACTCCAAGTACTTGTCTTCTCTCCCTACTTCGAATGAACTCTCTGATTGCCTTAAAAAGGTAACAATCAGTTAAGGAATTGTATTCCAGCATTCGATTCTTCTTTAAAATTTAGTAGAGTCAATATTGTATTCGGCGAGGAGAGTCTTTGTAGAGCGGGGGATTGCCAAAACACATCCTCACAATTCAAGATTTGTAATACAAAGCTTGCTACGGAGGTTTTTTTCAATTCTCTTCTCTTTTATTGCTTTATTTATTGCTTTATGTATGCAATATGAAATAAAATCATGTAAATAGTCATTTTTAATATTATGCAATAAAGTAGGGTAATAGTGTAATTTCTCATAATCTTTACTTAATGAATGAATCCGTCATAGGGAACCCGAAAGGGGCGTTGTGGGGGTGCTAACACCATCCCCACACGTAACTAACTCCCTTACCCAACTCTGGTTATAATGGCCAAGTTGGTTTTTACTAAAATCAACGCCTTTTTATCCTTTTCCAATGTTTACGGTCAAAACATTGGTGGCGACTCCATAAGAACCCCTTTTCAAAAACCTTGCTTTTATTAGAGGATAGTTCAGTTGTTGAGCACCTCGGAAGCAATAAACACATTTTAACATAAAATGCGAGTCTAAACCATCTTTTTGCGACTGCTCGCATAAACGTTCGAGATGTCCCTAGACGTCGGAACGGACGGTGGCGACATGCCTCTTCAACTGCATCCACATAGGGTTGAGTAGAAGGTCCACTGATCAGGATATCATCTTTAGCTTGGACCGTGACCAGTTTGTCATCTACTATGAACTTGACTTTCTGGTGGAGCGTTGAAGGTACTGCCTAAGCGTCGTGAATCCAAGGTCTGTCAAGGAGACAACTATATGCTAGAGTAATGTCCATCACGTGGAAATCAACGTTGAAGATAGTGGGTCCAACTTGGATTGGCAGATTGATTTCCCCCACTACTTCTTGTTTGGATCTGTCGAAGGCTCGAACGATAGTGCTGCTTGGCGCATACGGGTTCCTTGAATAGTTATCATGTCAAGTGTGCATTTGGGCATCACGTTCAAGGATGACCCGTTATCCACAAGAACTTTGGCGATGAGATACTCCTTGCATTTGATGGAATATGCAAGGGCTTGTTATGGCTCGACCCCTCTGGGGGGAGTTCTTCATCTGTGAAGGTGAGGTGATCGCTAGCCGTGATGTGACTGATGATCCTCTCAAATTTTTCTTGGGATATAGTATGAGGTACATGTGCTTCGCTCAAGACCTTCATTAGGGCGTTTCTGTGTGGTTCCGAACTCATCATTAGAGATAACAAGGTTATCTTTGCAGGTGTATGATTGAGTTGGTCGATGATGGAATACTCACTCTGCCTTATGAACTGGAGTAATTCATCAGTCTTCTCCTTGGATTCTTTATTTTCCTTTTCTTCGGTCTACTTATTTTTCCCTTTATTCTTGGGGGCATCTTCTTGTGACTCCTTGGGGGAGTATATTCTTCTGCTTCTGGTCATGCCCCAATGCCGAGTATGTTGGAGATGTCCTCCTTTATTGGTGAAGATTCCCCGTATCTCCACGGTACAACTTTATTTGATTCATAGGAGAAAGGACGAGGCACAAATAATCGCAAAGGCGTCCTTGCCCCCTCTTCCTTATTAACTTTGATAACCAACGACCGAGGCTTACTGTCTTCTTATGGTGAATCGGCCGTTGGGGAGAGCTTGATTATGAGTGACTTTCGCTCCATCCTTCTGATTGGTGGAGGACGTATTAGTTAATCCTTCCATTGTATTATCTTATTTATTAAAAGTGAAGGAGGGGTAATCAAATATGCAAATGAATGAAATGCATGCAAGTAGACAATTGTTGAATAAAAAGAAATTTTATTTATTTATAGAAAGTGTACATTCCCTTACACCATGCTACGAAGCACTTTTTGACAAAAACGGAAAAGCCTAAAGAAACCCACAGGCGGGTTCTGATTTCTATGTAATTCCTTTTCGGCTTCCCAGACATGATGAGCGAGTGCTTCGGTCTGCTTGTGGACCGCCTGGATCATATCTTCGTTGTACTTTTGAGCCTCTTTGATCTTCGCCTCTTGATGAACGAATAAGGCTTGTAAATCGTCGAGTCTCTCAAGGGCTCGGTCTCTTTCCCATAGCACTTGGCCATACTGAATTAATCTGTCTCTTTCTTTGCAACGCAGCTCAGTAAGGCTTCTGTAGACCCCAAATCTTGCCCGGCCTCCAAATAAAGTCAGAAAGCGTCCTATTTGAAGACGACCGAAGCTTAACAAGTCATTAGGAGAGACTATTAGGCTCCCGTACCAAGATAGGAAGGTTTTTTGGCCCGAAAATAAAGTTTCTCGCCCTGAAGGGACGAGACCGCCGTCTGGAATGACCAGATCGCCGTCTAGTCTCAATGCCAGGACGAGACCGCCGTCTCGATTGTCCAGACGGCGGTCTCGTCACTTGCAAAGGTCGAGACGGCGGTCTGGATTTTCCAAACGGCGGTCTCGATTCCTACAAAGGTCGAGACGGCGGTCTGGATTTTCTAGACGGCGGTCTCGATTCCTGCCTAGTCGAGACGAAGGTCTCGACCCTCTGGCATGAACGAGATGGCGGTCTGGATTTTCCAGATGGCGGTCTCGACCCTGTCAGAGGAAACGGCAGTCTCGACCTGTCAGGCGCGAAAAACTATAAATAGAGGTCCTCCCCCCCTCATTTCCACACAGAATCAACATAGCTCTCCCTTCTCTCTAGACTTTCTCTCTCTAAGAATCCCTCCGAGGCATTTCCGGAGTTTCTGAGTGTCTCTAGGCATAAACTGAGTGTTCTAAATCTTCTTTAGAATCCCTCCGAGGCATTTCCGGAGTTTCTAAGAGTTGTAGAGTGAAGGGTTGCCAAAACGCACCCTCTCTTTAAAGAAATATAAAAGCTTGCTTTGGAGGTGCATATTCTCCCTCTCTATTTTTATTACTGCCATTTAAATTACGCAATAGAAGCTAGGGCCATGTAGTCATAAACTTAAATTCCGCATAATAAAA